>CM077094.1:153979015-154201576 GCA_039513925.1 Platanthera zijinensis | reverse complement strand
TAATTGTTTAAATATTCTCGATATATCCCCTGTCAATCCACATCCGACATTTCAAACCCAAATCGACATGAACCCGACATCCGACATCTACAAACCTTGTTTGATGGGTTATGCTGTGAAGTGAGAGTAGCAGGAAGTACTACTGGAGATGCTCTCCAGGAAATACCCCAGAAAATACCCACGTTTTGCATAATTGCTGGATACGCTAGACGATAGTTGAGTATCGGCTGGCGATTAGCACTTGATGAGCTCTAATTGATGTGGAAGACTAGTTTTCTGGCACTGTAGGATGTGCATGGTTTTTGCCAGATGTTTCAATTGTGGCTGAGTTTGGGTACAGAAAGAGAAATTCTGTGTTTAACGTCAGACGATAGTGACTATCGCTGGCAATAACTCCCATATAGCATTTTATTTACGAAGCCAGCTCTCGGAGATAGTGTGGTTAGTATGAGCTGTGAGCTCTTAAATGCCAGTAAGTCGAACGGGCAAGGGAAGCCGACCCACACCAGTCTAGTATTGAACTGACAAATTGAGCAACGGGCAATAAACTGAACTGTACCCGCATTAACGTCCGTCTGATTCGAATGCTAAGTTATTGGCATCGTTGGAGCGTATAATGAGAGTCTTAGGCTGGAGCCGAAAGACTAGGAATGCTCAAAGTTGGACCGTCATGTCTCAGGCCTCTGAACGGTGGTGGGACCCTGACAATCCGGTACACCGAGAATGTGCCCTGAGTGCACAGAACGTTTGGCTGCTGAGGCACTCGTTTGTGATATATTGAATAGTGCTTAAGTTGTACCTTCTTATGATATATCAATGGATGGTTGATATGTATGTAGGGAAGGAATATCGCTGCCGGGAATTGGTAGAGTCGTATAAATTGGTTAGCTAAAGATGATCGTTGCCTTGTTTGCCATCCTTGTGGTGGATTGTCCCTGTACAGGTGCTGGAGAACCAAGCGGAAAATAGCGGGTTGCAGCCCTTTGATGCTATGCCAGCCCTCAAAGGCCAAGCGAAGGCTCTTTTAGTGTTTTTTCATGTGTGATCGGCCTGCGCGCCGATGTTTGTAAACCATTCTTTGGGGAAAACATTTATAAGGTCTTAAGGCCGTGACTTTTGTGTATTTTGTAAAAACATTCCATATATATATATATATATATATATATATATTATTATATAGTGTACATTGGCATGTATTGAGTTCAAGTTAACTCATAAAGCTTCTGCTAGAATGCTCTGAGTAAGATTTGTTTGGTATTTTGATATTAACATGTAACTCTGTCGACTGTCGGTGGATATGGCGTGGGGCTCCGACCGGACCCTCTGTTATATTTTATGTGACGGATAAAGGTGTTACATCCTAGGCCCAATCTTAGACCTTCTTGGGTTAGAAATCCTAACATAGGCTATACATCCTAGGTCTTAAGTGAGTGAGGTTTGGAGGGTCTCTTAAGCAAAAGCTTATTGGGTGTAACCTCTAACTTGATACGAGGGACTTTATTTAGAATGTGATATGCAGTTAAAATTGCTTCTCCCAAATAAGTAATAAGTAATAAGCATGTCAGTAGTCAGGAGCATGAAGTTTAACATTTTGTTAACATTATATTCTTTTGCTTAGTTATACCATTTGATTGGGGTGAGTAGAGAACAATGGTTTCAGCTATGATTCCCTGAGAAGAAAGGGAACACTTGAACTTACTGGACATGTATTCTCCTCTTCTATCACTTCTAAACTTTTTCATGTCAAGTTGGTTTCTACCCTGGTTTGAAAAGACAGAATTTTCAAATGCTTCATCTTTAATTTTAAGAGATAAATGTGACAGAACCTAGTGCAGTCATCTATAAAAGTGATCATATACTTCATATCCCCTATGGTGACAAAAATTTTAAAATCACAGATGTCAGAATGTATTAGCTCTAGAGGTGTTGTGCTCCTAGTAGCCGCACTAAAAGGTTTCCCAGTGATCTTAATCTGAGCACACACTTCACATTTCTCAAGTTTGTTCTTAGTGTCTAATGTGATCTAGTGAGTTCTAGCTACTTTGAATATTTTCCTACAGTTCACGTATCTTAGTCTCTCATGTAGAGTCTTAGGGCTAACTAAGTTTGACTGAACTTGTTGAACTATTTTGCTTGCTAGACTTGGACGATATATCATGTTTTAGACATATGCACATCCAAAATAATGCGAATTAACTGACAAGGTTACTTTATTACTATAGAAGTTAAAAAACATATCAACATCAAAGTAAACTTATAGACACTAAGTTAGCAGCTAATGAGTGAATAAACTTAATATTTTTAAAGTTAAAGTCTTACCTGAGGAGAACAGCAAGATTGCATTCCCTACCTTCAGAGCGTCATTTGTCTCAACATTTGCAACAGTCGCAGACTTTTTTGCAGTAGTGAGCTCTATCATCAGATTAATATTGTTGCAAACATGACACGTTACCCCTGAATCCAAATACCACCCAGTGTTGGCGTTTGTATTTCCAACCATAGAAAAAATTTATATGGCTCGACGAGACTAATCATATTGGCATTTTGCCGTCTTGTGTTGCCCTGGTCCTCTCCTTCTCAGGTAACCTATAATCAAATGCATTGTGTCACCACTTGTTACAGTTAAAGTACTTGCCTTGAACTTATTAATCCTTTACTAGGGCTGTAACCTGGGGACAACTGAAAGAAGTTTGGTCTTTATAGGGTTAGATATATATTTAAAGCTGGAAATCATGTTAGCCGCAGTTTTCTACTGCTAATAGCTTCTAATGCACGTCTGGTCTTATTCTCATCTTCAATGCGTATAAAACACTTGAGGTCATTCAGACAACATACATCTTCTTGCAGTATATTTCAGTTTTAAAATTGTACCACGTGGAAAGCAGCTTGTAGATTATCGTGTCAATAACAAAGCTATCCGGTAAAAAAATATTTTCACTGTATAAAGAATCTACTAGGTTTTCAAATTCTATTACCTGAGGAAGAATGACTTTATTATCGTCTAACGTGAAAGAGTCAAACTTGTCCACCAAATGAGCTTTGGACAGGTCTTCCTCCTGCTTGAAGTGCTCCTCTAGTGCCTTCCAAATCTCCTTGACAGTCTTCATTTCTATGTAAGTCTTTGTCAGACTGGAGGATAAGCAGTTCAATAAATAGTCTCGGCAGAAGTCCTCATCAGTGATCATTGTGCTTCATCGTCAGCCCCGATACATCAACACGATCAGACTGAACGGTGTATCATGTACTTTATCCCAAATTGAGTGTTCCAGTTGTAGTGAACTTTTCCAATTTTATCATCGGAACCAGAGAGGAAAAGTTGTTCCCTTCATCATTTTGAGTTCACTAGGAAACTGAGGAAACACGACGACAAGACAAAAAAAAATCGTCGAGAAGGTCTCGCTAAAATTGTTGAGAGGTCTCGCACACACCGAATTTGTTGAGAGGTCTCGCTAAGAAATTCGTCGAGAGGTCTCGCTAAGACTCATCAAATTTGTCGAGAGGTCACGCTAAGACTCGACGAATCGTTGGAAAGGGAAACGTCGAGAACTCCAAACAACGTCTCCACGGTTCGTCGAGATATCCTGAAAGTCTCTGTGATTCGTCGAGAGGACACGACAAACAAACGGATTCGTCGAGAACTCCCTCTACCTTTCCTGAACGCTGAGAACACAAAGAGAAGCGGCTTCTTTTCCATGAAACTATGATTTCGACTGGAACTTCCTTCTGTTCACCAGAAGTGCTTCCAGGCGGTGGCAGAAAAGACACAGAGGCGGGAGACCTCCTTCTCGTTCTGACAGGGAGCAACCTCCATCGACAGATGCGCAGCGGCAGAGCAGATCTGGCAAGATCTGTCAAGAAGAGGACGAGATCCGAAATGGAGAGGCTTTCCCTTGTCCCGATCTAGACAGCGATGACAGAGTCAGCAGGCGGAGGCGAGGTCTACACTCTAGGAGGCGGTGACTCCAGAGAAAACGGGAGTAGCAGCGTCTACGCTCCTGCTTCTTCAACCGAACGACAGAAGGGGGGTTCACAAGCTTCTTAGCGGTGACGGTTCCAGAGAAGAAGACGGGAAAACGAGAGGTTCTTGCGGGGTGAACTCACACGGGAGAGACGAGCAACTAGGGCAACTTCGAGATTGTTAGGTTGCTCGAAGCATCCCGGATGATGGTCAAAAGTGGAACCCTCTGCCCGTTGCCCATAGCTTAGATTTATATAGACAACCTTTATGATTATACTACGGCTATCAGATATCCATGTATCCGAACCGACTCGTTAAGCCTCAAACCCGTTATATGTCCGAATATACATTAACATTACGTACCCACGAAGGTCGTGCATTTAAAGATTTAGCAATCCCATCTATCTTCTCTCGAATTTGCACAACACTTGCTTCGTGAGAGACAATTCTTATACACTTCCGGGTACATGACAAGACAGGTGCAATGTAACATGATTATCTCGTCAAACAATAGAGTAGCCCAAACTTTAAAGCTTTCAGATTTGAATTTCGGTAAAAGATTGAAGAGAAAACAATTTTAAAAATTTATAATTCTTACGCCTCAAAAACCTATTTTTTTCTGTGAAAATTGAACTCAAAACATATGCCCAGCGGTGCCATTGAATAATTCCACCCCAAGTGAATGCTATAAAGTCAAAAATAATAATTTAAATGGTAGATATAGTGATGGTGGCGTGTTTGATATGTATATTATTATGGATAATAAAAAAAAGAGGAGGAATATTCAAGTCATCAGATTCTGGGAGGCATGACCGGTCCACTTCGACCGGATCCACAGCTGTAATCTGTCGCTCAGTAACACCGACCCGGTCCAACGCGGTGGAGTGGTCCCTTAAAAAACACTCAACAAATGGAAGGAAAGCTTGAGGATGTCACAGCATGCGCATGACTCCATGAAGAAAATAAACAAATACGCACGTCAATACTTGCTTTTGGGGAAAAAAAAACCCAAAACAGTAACGAAGCTAAGTGCCGGTTCGGTTTATTATAAATTGTAGTTAACAAAAATAATATTATATTTATATAAAATATGTACGACAGTTTATTTTATTTAGGTTTTGTTTGATTTGGCGTTTTATTATGGTGGCGGAAGGAGAATGAGCGCTTTTGAAATCGGAGGGAGAAGGTCGCGGTTGGAATCCCTCCGTTTTCCTCCATTTCTCATGCCGCGGCGGGTGCAAACGGAGCAACTTCGTTGGTTACCCGCCGTGCAGCGGCGTTTGCCCCAAACGAAGAGCTCCAAAATCTGTCCCAAACGAAGCCTTAGTTTATGTCGCATGGACAGCTTCAAATATAGCTGTATTCATTAGCATTCCAGCTCATGATTTGTTCTCTTTAAATGCATTGTTTACAGTACTAACCAACCACCAGCCATATGCATTGTGAGATCACATTCCCTTCAGTATTAGGTTAGAGACTCTAACCATGGTTTGGACTGAGGTGTGTTTCAAAACACGCAAAACGGTATATAGCCGGCACGACACAAACAAGCTATATCGATTTTTTAATCAAATCAGGGTATTTTGGTGCAGAGGGATTTGGGCTTCGTTTGGGAGGGCTTATTTTCACCGGTCAAGCGGCCACAACCGCATGAACCGGACCTGCGGTCGTGACCGCTTGACCGGTGAAAATAACCCCCCCCCCCCCCCCCAAACGAGCCTTAGGCTCTGTTTGGCACGGTGGTGGCGGCCATTAACATTAGGGTTAAATTGTCATTTGTTAACGTCCACTAAGAAACTTCATCCACTTTTATGTTCAAACTTATGATGTCGGTAGGTGATCCTTAACATATGACGGTTAATTCATGTGTTTACGATCACCATCACAGTGCCAAATGGAGCCTTGGCAACTCTGCAGTGAAATGTACTCTTTAGAGCTTCACATAATTTAGGGCTATTTTAGGGGCAGTTGAATTGAAGATGAAGACAAAAGAATATTTTTGAATGAAACTCCCTTCAAATGATTGGAATCACGAATCAGTCGTAAAACGAAGTTTGAAGGATAAGTGGTTCCAATTGGAATTTATTCATATGAACAAAAAAATAGCGTTTGTGTTCTATCTATAACAGAGGCGACAAAAAACTCTCAAATGGAGCCTTAGGCTCCGTTTGGGGGGACTTATTTTCACCGGTCAAGCGGTCATGACCGCAATGAACCGGGACTTTAATTAAGGCTCCGTTTGGGAGGACTTATTTTCACCGGTCAAGCGGTTACGACCTCATGAACCGGACCATAATTAAGGTCTGGTTCATGCGGTCGTAACCACTTAACCGGTGAAAATAAGTCCCCCCAAACGGAGCCTAAGTCCCGGTTCATGCGGTCATGACCGCTTGACCGGTGAAAATAAGTCCCCCCCAAATGGAGCCTTAGACTCTTCTCACACTAATGCCATGAAATTTCTTTTTTTTTTAAATTGCGTGCACTTCATTTTCAGTTACACACGCTATGTGCTCTCCGTGACAATAGTGACGAACAGAGAACGTCATTTAGGAGACGGAAGACGAAACACCGAAAATTGACCGTTGGCATTCTACGTTGAACGTCATTTAGGAGTTGTCTGTTTAGGTACTCGGGATTCGACCTCTCTCGGCGATGCACCAGTACGTTAAGCAGGGCCTTCCTCTTCACTCTCATTAGATTTATTTTGTTGGTTTCACCGTGTAACACCCCTATCCGTCACATAGCATATAGCAGTAGGTCCGGCCGGGGCCCGACGCCATATACTACGGACAGACCGGTGGTTACGCGTTGAAACCACACAACCAATCAGAGCGTCCTACACAAACCTAGCGGAAGCAATTTAATTAAGTTGCAAAAAGATAAGAACCCTGCCACAGAGCATGAATGTCCACTACAACCCAGGAATGAGTACATACACAAAAGAGAAGAAATAGCTTAAGGCTTTACAAGAGTTGCTTAAATACAAGTGTCTTCAAACCTCGGCACGCAGGCCGGCCACACATGAGTACAAGAGGTAAAACACTCAAAACAAGGCCTTCGAGGGCCAGCACAGCAACTTGGGCTTTAGCCCGCTAATTACCTCTCAGCTCCGCAGCACCTGCAAGCAACAACCCACCGCACGGTGGTAAACAAAGGCAACGGTCAGCAATGCTGACCAAATTATAACGATTCCGCCCCCAAAACGGGGCGGCAAAGCTTTCCTGCACTTGTTAGCAAAAACGCAACACAGCCAAACAAGCATCTCAACATAGGTGCACGCTCTCACGGCCGTACACCCCGTGCTCTCAGGGCACTACTCGGCGAAGCCAGTCCGAACCCCGTCCGGTCCTCGACTCCACCACCACCCCCAGGATGGCAATCTTTGTGAGCATTTAGTCTTCTCAGCCGCAGCCTAGACTCGATCTCCAAATCTCAGTAAGTCCCACGTAAACTTTAGGTCGCTTTAACCGAGCAGGTGGAGCGGGTAGAGGGCTACTAGTCCGTTGCTCACTCCGCCACTGCCATTCGGCCCTTTGGCGCGGACTAAGCTTTCCCCAGTCCCAATTAACGATCAAACACGGTACATAGCCCCGCTAAGTACCCGGTTGGCTCCCAGGCCACCGTTATGACAGAACTACATTTCCGTCCAAGATTTCCGGGTGCACCTCGGGTTTCATCCCAAGGCTCCCTGCTGCAATCAAACATGATACATAGCCCCGCTATGTTCCCGGCTGGCACCCAGGCCACCGAGATGGCAGAACTTCGTTTCTGCCCAGATTTCCGGGTGCACCTCGGGGTTAATCCCCAAGATTCCTGATGCATTCTACCGCATAGCAACCCGAAAACAACCACAACGCTCGGAGTCTTCTCCGACTAAAATATGCATAGCAAAAACATCACCGATCCGGAACACACGTCGGGTAGGCTTCACACAACATGCCTATGTCCGTACTACGATTCCGGACTCTAACAAGGGGGACTTTACTTATCTACCCCAAGGAATACCACGATCTCGCCGCACACTCGCGGGAGAGGGGTTTTCCCATGCAAAGGAAGAAGAGCTTCACATGCTCAAGAAGAGAATCGTTACCCTCGAAGATTTCCGCGGCGCCATGAAAATGTAGTCGGATGGAAAGCTTCGCCTCGCCCTTGCCTTCGAGGATCCGGACTCGGATCGCGAATCGGGGCTCCGGAGCTCCTCCGGCGGCCGGATCTTGGGCTCCTCCTTCTCTTGCTCTCCCTTCTCTCTAAACACTTAGAGAGAGAGTGGACCAAAGAAAATGAGGATTCAAAACCCTAATCCCGGCTAATAACCCCCCAGGAGCAGCCCCACCGTCGGATCCAGATCCAAGGGAACGGACGGCCGAGATTAGATCCAAAATCCCAAAAACTGGGCCGAACACGGCTTGACACACGGCGTGTGTCTGGCCGTGTAGCTCATTCGCCGATCGACACGGCTCCTGACACGGCCGTGTGCCACGGGCCGTGTTACCTGGAGCTTCAGGACGATCGTCGGGCTTCCAGAACACGGCTTCGAACACGGCCGTGTTCGAGGCCGTGTGCCCCACACACGGCTTGAGACACGGCCGTGTGTCTCAGGCCGTGTACTGCTCTGACTCGAGACAGCACAAAAACACAATAAATCACTGAACACGGGTAGGCACACGGCCGTGTGCCTGGCCGTGTGCCCCTGTTCAGACCTCCAAAAGTGCCGTTTGATCGCCCCGCGATCACTCCGAGGTTGGGGTCTTACACACCGTGTTCAGAAGCTACTTGGGGAACACATCTTCGAACTCTACCACTACTAGCACAAATGTTTCACCTCCCTGGGTCACCACTTCAACATGCAATCAATACTGAATGTGTGTTTGGTATGACAAATGTTACTGCCATTATCAAAAAATGAAACTAGTTTGGGACATAAGATTTTGGTATGACAATGACGTTTGTGTCCAACCTCACCGGAGCAAAAAGGCCGCGATAAGCCACGCCAAACGCAGCCTGAATCTTTGCTCTACAAGTCAGTCCATCTCCAAGATCATCAAACTTTGCATATTCACAAATAATGTCTTTTCAAATTCAAAAAAACAAAATGAAGTTAGAACTATTTAATATATAAAAAAACGCGCAACTATCAACAAATGATGCACCGAGTTGTGTTACAAGGTAAAAGATCATCAACTGTTTATCTACCTAATTGTGAGACATCACATTCTAGTGTGCATAGTTGTGTTGCAAGGTAACATATATTATCTACAAAATAAAATGAACTATATGTATATATATTATTATTAAAAGGAAAAAAAGCATTTCGTGAACATTCAACTTTCCAAATAGAC
The DNA here is from genome assembly GCA_039513925.1 of Platanthera zijinensis. Lineage (NCBI taxonomy): Eukaryota > Viridiplantae > Streptophyta > Magnoliopsida > Asparagales > Orchidaceae > Platanthera > Platanthera zijinensis. The sequence goes on along the minus strand of CM077094.1, from coordinate 154,192,279 downwards.
AAAACATCACGAGGGTTGAAACTGCACCGTAGTTTCGGTGTAGTGTGATTAACTTGTCTAGACTGTGGTTCTGTTTGGTACAATGGTGGTGATCGTAAACTCATGAGTTTAAACTGTCATTCGTTAACAATCACCTAGTAAATATCATGCGTTTGAACATAAATGTGGATGAAGTTCCTTAAGTGGACATTAACGAATGAAAATTTAACCCCCACGTTGATGACCGCGACCACCGTCCCAAACAGAGCCTGCATGTTCCCAAATATGCAGTGATATTTCTTTCAAAATCTTCAGGAGGGTCGAACATTTAAGAGAATTGTTAGGTGTATGATAGGAAGGGCAATGTAGAGAGTATGAAAAATGATACTGGAGTTCTTTGTCGTGGTAGCGTATAATCTCAAGATCATCCACAGAAGGAATCTTTGCAGATGTATCTGCTAGAGATTGAGCCTGACTGAGTTGGATGTACTGGACCAAGATTTTTGTCTGGAGTATTTATGTAATTTGTCCATCTTTATTCTGTGGGTATTTAAGCATATTTTCGGCTTAGGGTTTCTATAGAACTCAAGAGATTAGAAACCGGAGGAAGGAGAGCGGCTGATAGAGAAGCGGTGTAAGTTTCTTTGAACGTTCTTCATAGTGGATTTCTGTGGCGCGGGTGGTTGTGGTTTTTTCCCCGGACTTGGGGTTTTCCCACGTTAAATTCCTGTATTATGTTCTGCGTTTTTCTGTGTTGTTTTTGCACTCGTTTTTCCCAACATTATCAACGTTCTTCTCAATAGGAGGAGATAGATTTTCAATCTTAGTGGCATTCTCGCTAGCTTTCATAGTTCTTCAAAGGATCTCATCTCAGTTCAATTCAATATTGCAATCTGCGGATAACTTTGAAAGCCAATACATAGAAAATGAAGCCGAAGCTTGATTCAGGAAGGAAATAATCTCACTGACATAAAACCAAGGAGTGGAGTTCAGAAGCAAAAATTATATATCTCCAACAAAATTCCTATATATTACCATCCGCATTCCACTTCATCCACATACACCACCGTGCCCCCATTTTCCCCAAACAAAAGACGCTCCAAAGTTCTGCCATTGACGTTGTTACGGAGCGAAAACTTTGGTGGTCGCGAGCGAGAGAATGAACACAAGGACACTTTGCATTAACTGAAAATAAATGAGCATACAGATACAATTCAGAGCAAGCTCCGATCAAGCTCCCGGAGGCTGAGACCTCCGACGAACACTTGTCTTCAAATGAGAGCCATAAAATCTAGAAAATCAGTTTGATAGATTGACAAACATCAAGAGCATATTACATATGGGTTACTCCCTCCAATCCACAGGGCTCCCAATTTAGCATCAATGTTGAGGGTTTGGACTTCTTTTGGGGGGCGCAGAGGCGCACGGGGTTGAGGAGAGCTCTCCAATTAATGGCATTCTACTTCTCAAGGTTTTGTTGTTAGTAACAATTTGATTCCGCATGCATTTCCCTTCCGACCTATATCCCTAAATCGTGCGGTCAACCTGTCGTTTTATGCATTCAACAGAGCGTCATCTCCAACCTGACATTCGGGCCAACCACCACACCCATATTCCGTCCACCCTCACCTAAAGCCATCCAACAAGCCTGTTTTGTTAAGGCGAAATTTTGGGCTTACCTATTTGTTTTATCTCCTATTCCTACCAACCACATTTTTTTAATCTCCATCACTGAATCAACAATCTAATACGCCTATCTCATACCCACAAACACAACCTCAACCCTGTTAGAGTGCTCGAAGCATCCGCGTGACCATCAAGTTTGGAATGATCTCCTCGTTGCCCCTAGCTAGGGTATTTATAGGCGTAACCCTAAATCCCCGACTACGGGTTTGGATTCCTATCGGATCCTAACCGACCCGTTAAGGAGCATTAACACCAATATAAATATACCTCAACAATCTCCTCCTATATTGTATATAAGTGTTAACAAAGAAAATGAGCTACTTATTCAATAGTTAATAATGACCAAACAAAAGAGATTTTCCAGAATTATAAATATGAGTTTTAGATAACAAAATGCTAAACTCAAACCAAATGTTCCAAACATGAAATAAAGCAAGAAACTGGAAAGCTCAAACTGATAATTGATCTAGGCGAACAGCAGATCATCATCATCTGGGTTAAAATCAACTGTCTCTCCTCCAATCTCCATATTGCCTGCAAACAATTACAACAAGAATGTCATGAGATAAATCTCTATGAATTCAAACACTTGCAGAAATAAAGTGATTAGTTCTAACAGCGGGTGAACTTAATACTCTGACTAGGAGGAAAGAATCTCAAAACAGCATCTCTATCTAATTTAACACAAAATTAGATTAATTGATTTCATAGAATCAAACCATGTTCCTTCGATTATTAAGATTATTATTAACGTTCCACAATTGTGCTATATCATCAAGTTTGGAATGATACAACAAGCTGTGACTATTATATCATCAAGTTTGGAATGATATAACTAATAATCATAATATCAGGGCACATATCAGCAACCTCAGTACTCCTTTTTGGAATGATACCCAATTCAGCCTTTGGCAAAGAATAATTGCGTAAGTCATCAAGTTTGGAATGACTGACAACTATCTCACCTCTAGCTTTCATCAGATAACATCTGAAATACTTTAGTGTGCTCAACGTAGATGCTTGAATGTAAGCAGACAACGGTCTTAAATTTTAAAACATAAGCTAGGTATAAAGTCCTCCTAGATGTACGTTAATCCCATCTCCCCCGATGTTTTAGATGTGAGAACCTTACATAAGCCCTTAGTAAGGACATCTGCTACATTATCTTTTGATCTCACGTCCAATAGGGAGATTATCCCCTGACTGGTGAGATAGGTCAACCAGGCCTATTTCATCCTTAGTTGCCTTCGCTTTCCATTGAACAACGTATTTGTAGCAATGGTCTTTGTGGCTTGATTGTCACATAAATCGAAATAAAGTTCATTTTTAGACTCGTCATGGAATGTCCAATATCAGATCTCTTATCCACTCTGCTTCTTCTCCAGCTGAAGCGAGAGCATAGAGTTCCGATTCCATAGAGGATAGTGCAATGCACGTTTGCCTCTTAGACTTCCAAGCTACTGCAGCTCCTCCTAGTATAAACACAAAACCACTAGTGGATCGACAATCAGCTATTTCCGAGCACCAAGATGCGTCGGAGTACCCTTCAAGCACTGGAGGATGCCCACTGTAACATAAAGCATACTTTTCAGTGTACTTTAAATATCTCATTAGCCTGTCTAAGGCATCCCAGTGGTCCTTCCCAGGGTTACTGGTGAATCTACTCAACATGCCAACCGTAAAGGCTATATCAGGTCTAGTGCAGGTAGTAGCGTACATGAGACTTCCTATGAGTTTGGAGTAGTCCAACTGTCTAATAGCTGAACCTTCATTCGGTTCAGTCTATTGTTATAATCGTATAGAGTCTCAGCCTTTTTTGCTCTTATATACCCCACTTTTCCAGTAGATTCTTAATGTAGTGACTCTGACTCAGGGTAAATCTCTTTTTGTGAAGTTCACTCCATTCCTAGGATGGTTTTCACCTCACCTAGGTCTTTCATGCTAAATTGTGCCGTCAAGGCAACTTTCACGTTTTCACTTCAGACTGATCAGTGCACAGAATTAGCATGTCATCAACATACAAGCATATGATGGCTACTTTATTTGCACTTGTTCTTACGTACAAACATTTATCTGATAGACTGGATTTGAAACCCAAGCCTTTTACACAGGTGTCAATTTTTCATGCCACATTTTAGGTGCTTGTTTCAATCCGTATAGTGACTTAATCAACTTACAGACCTTGGTTCTAGACCTTCTATGACGAACCCTTCAGGCTGGTGCATGTAGATCTCCTCAGTCAGATCTCCATTAAGAAATGCAGTCTTGACATCCATCTGATGAACAGTGAAGTGTTCAATAGATGCTAGTGCGAGAAGAATCCTAATTGTCGCATAGTGACATACAGGTGTATATATCAAAGTAGTCTACACCACTCACTTGAGTGAAGCCTTTGGCAACTAGACGTGCTTTGTATTTTGCGATACTTCCATCAGGATTTAGCTTCTTCCTCAGAACCCACTTATTTCCAATGGTTTTAGCCCCTTGGGCAAATCGACCAAAGTCCATGTGTTGTTCTGCATAAGAGAGTTCATCTCTTCGTCTATGGCTTCTTTCCATAATAGAGAGTCTCTAGATCGCATCGCTTCCTTATAAGTGAAGGATCAGCTTCAACTTGGTAAGTCACAAAGTCTGTACCGAAGCTTTTAGGAATTTTCTCTCTACTAGATAGCCTTCTGGTATCTAAACCAATCGTGTCTACAGGCTCAGTGTCAGAGTTACGTTGTCCTGGCTCAACTAAAGGCTCAGTACTAGTGGCTGGCAGACCTGGCAGAGTCAGTTCTTGTCCTTAAGGAACTTATCCTCAAAGAAAACAGCGTCTCTAGATTCTATTACAGTATTAGTGGAGAGATCCAGAAACCTGTCTGCAGCACTATCATCTGCACATCCTAGGTAGACGCAGGTATTAGTCCTGGGTCCAATCTTTGCTCTTCTAGAGTCTGGTATCCTAACATAAGCGATACAGCCCCAGGTCTTAAGATTGTCAAATCTAGGAGGCCTCTTAAACCAAAGCTCGTAGGGTGTCTTAGTCAACTTAGCATGAGGGACTTATTAAGAATGTGATTTGACGTGAGAACGGCTTCACCCCAATAGGCGCAGGCATGCCGGCAGTCAGCAACATGGAATTCAACATCTCTGTTAAAGTCCTATTTTTCCGCTCAGCGATACCGTTGGATTGTGGTGAATACGGGGCAGTCGTTTCAGGAATTATGCCATTGCTGGCAAGAAAGTCTCTGAACTCCCCCGAGACGTATTCGCCTCCTCTATCACTCCTTAGCCTTTTAATTTTCATGTCAAGTTGATTTTCAACCCTATTTTTGAATATACGAAATTTTTCAAAAGCTTCATCTTTGGTTTTAAGAAGATAAATGTGACTGAATCTAGAGTAGTCATCGATAAAAGTTATCAGATACTTCCGACCTCCACGTGTGACAAAGCTTTTGTAGTCACAAATATCGGAATGTATTAACTCTAGCAATTGTGTGCTCCTAGAAACCTGACTAAAAGGTGTTCTAGTTATCTTAGTTTGAGCACAAATTCACATTTTTCAAATTAGTTTTGTGTCGAGGGGTATATTGTGAGTTCTAGCTAGCAGGAGTAGTTTTCTATAATTGACGTGTCCTAGTCTTGCATGTAAAGTCTTAGGATCTATCAGATTTGAGCTAACCTGATTTACTACTTCGTGTGCTAGACTCAGCCTATACATCCCGTTAACGACATATGCGCAACCAAAGTAATGCGAGTGAACCATAAGGGTTACTCGACCCCCACTAATGTTAAAAGACATACCCGCATCGCACAACAGACTAATCGAAATTAAATTAGCAGCTAATGTCGGTATTAATTTAACATTTTTCAAAATTAGAGTCTTACCTAAGGAGAGAGTCAGGGTAGCGTTGCCGACCTTCAGCACGTCAGCTATAGCTCCATTTGCAACAGTGACAGTCTCTTCCACCTCTTTTGTATCTTCCAGAAGCTTTGGATTGTTGCAGACGTGGCAGGTAGCACCTGAGTCGAGCCACCACTCTGAACTGGCCGTCCCGTTACCGACCATGGCAAAAAAGTCGGTAGGCGCAGTTTGATGAACCATGTTGGCTTGATTTTCAGTCCTTGGTGTGCTCGATTCGCCCCGTTTGGGCTGCTTGCACTCGGAAGCGCAGTGACCCCACTTATTGCAGTTGTAGCACTTGCCTTTGAATTTCTTCTTTATCTGTTTGCTGGTGGCAGCAACTGCGGGTGCACTAGACGGTGGGCGAGTCTTCCCAGGCTTAGGCTTTCGCTTAGGGTGCGTGATCATGTTAGCAGTAGAGGACTGCTTGCTGATCGTCTCTATAGCGTGCCTAGTCCGGTTCTCATCCTCAATGCAGATGAAGCGCTTGAGGTCTTTAAGACTCACCTGCGTCTTCTTCCGGTACATCTCAGTCTTGAAGGAATACCAGGCCGAGGGCAATTTGAAAATAATTGCCCCTGCAACAAATCCATCTGGCAGAGGGATATTTTCACTGTTGAGCTTGTCCACCAGATTTTCGAACTCAGCAACCTGTGGCAGGATTTCCTTTCCTCAGTGAAGGTGAAAGCCATAAACTTGTCCACCAGGTGCGTCTTGGACATGTTCTCCTCCTCCTTGAACTGCTCTTCTAAAGCTTCCCAGATCTCCTTGGCCCTTTGCATCTTGCCGTACGTCTCTGCAAGCCTGTTGGAGAGGCAATTCAGAATGTAGTCTCTGCAGAAGTCCTCGTCGTTGACCCACTGATCTACATCTTCGCTTCCTTTGACGTCCTCAAAGACAGTCTGCACTGTGTAGAAGATGTTCAGGTACTTCATGCCGAACTGAGTGTTGCGCTTCCAGGCACTGAACTCGGCGTTGGAGAATTTCTCCAATTTGATCATCGGCACGGGAGACGAGTGATTGAACGCTTTCGACATTGTGTGTCTCCTTCCGAACGATAGTATACTACTAGCAATCTAAACAGTAGTAGTAAAACAGGAAAGAAATCACCTGAGCCGCGAAGACGACGAATTCTTCGGATCCAATCCAGGAGGGAATTATTTTATCCTCCTCTCCGGCTGAGAAGACTCTCCAGACACTTGAACTGATCGACAAATCAGCTCGAGAACGAGTAAGGTCTTGGAGACTTCCACAGAACTCTAGTTCTCCGAACAACTTGAAACAAGTGGTGAATTTTAGCAGCAAAACAGATCTGGACAGACAGTGCTAACTGGCAGCAGATCGATGAGGATGCAGGCAAGATCCGGCTTTCATCGAGGCTTGCTGAGCCAGATCTAAAGCAGCCCTTTCGGCGACTGCACAGAAAGAATCGCTGGGCTTCAATAAACCTCCCGCGATCAATCGATGAAGACGAGCGCCGGGATTCGCCGAGAACGATGATGTGTTGTTCTTCCTTGCTACAGCCAGCAGCGTGATCCTTCTTCACGACTGAAAACGCCGATAACCTCCTCTACCACGATCGACTACTCCTTGCGACGAACTCCGGCGCGGAATCGCAAAAAAAAACGTGAGCAGCGGCGAGGTGCAGAGGCGGGCTTTCCCTTCTTAACGATCGACGACGGGACGATCAACGCGAACGGCGTCGTCTTCTCCTTCACGATCGGCAGCGATGGCTTCCTTCGCGATCGATTGGCGCACGGGATCCAGGCGGCGGCAGCGGATCGCTCGATCGGCTAGGTCACGGAGCGGGAGCGGGGGCTAGGGCAAAGAGGAAACTTCGAGAATGTTAGAGTGCTCGAAGCATCCGCGTGACCATCAAGTTTGGAATGATCTCCTCGTTGCCCCTAGCTAGGGTATTTATAGGCGTAACACTAAATCCCCGACTACGAGTTTGGATTCCTATCGGATCCTAACCGACCCGTTAAGGAGCTCATTAACACATATAAATATACCTCAACAAACCCTCCATCATCCACCTCTACACCAGCTCATGCCTTGACTATTGGGGATTATCAGAGTAAGGGGATTATGATATTCTTGCAGGCAAACTTACTACCATAAGCACAAGTGTCCTAAAAAAACCCGTGAGACTACTTTACATCAAAAATGATGAAATTTATGTTGTGGTTTTTGATGCCCTACTGCTCGAGGATGATCCCCTTTTGATGTCCCCGCGGTGCAACTCACTTGAGGGAGCTCCCCTTTTATCCATTGTGTAGGATCAAATGTTTACCAGCTTCAGCAGTACGCCAGTATCATTCTCGACTTCATCGTAAACAACAGCTTCAAGGACATCATCCCCAATCTCCACAGCAGTTGTACCCTCGAACCTGGTTCACGAGTTCACGACACCATCAGAGCTAGAGGAACCGCCTCGCCTTCAGACAATAACACGGTAAATTCATTCACGGAGATGAATGGTGGGGATCACGTCACATGTCGGCCTACACAATGATCAGAGACGCCCATTTTATAATGATCGACGATCCGAGATGTTTACTTTTTTTAAATATATTTGAATTTTTATGTCATGTATTTTGAGGGCCGTTATGATTGGATAATCATGACCGTCCATGACCTCATAATCAATAAATAGGGATAGAGAGTTCAATTGGAAGGCATTAAAAGATTGAGTGAAGAAGAGATTCCCCCTTTCGATCACTCGGTGCCGAAGCCAGAATCCAAGTGCCGAAACTTTGTATTTATCCCCTCCCTTTTCCCCTCTCCTCATAATCGTCCACCCCCACCATTTCCTCCCTCAAAATCCAATAGTCAGCTTCCCCATTCCCCCCTTCGGCTGCCCCCATGCCACCCCCTGCCCCACACACACAAATTTCCAGTCGGCTCCCCTTCCACCCCCTCCCCATATTCCTCGAAAAATAACCCACATTCCCTCTTCAATCCCCTCCATTTTCAAATTCCGAATCACCGAAAACCTTCTCCGACCACCTCGAGGAAGCCTCTGCACCTCCTTCAACCCCTCCACACCACCAATTAAATTAGACGATTGTTAACCGCAATCCGCTTTTGGCTATTCGCACCCCATTGTTAACCGTAACCCGAAAATATAGCCGCACCCCGATATTTTTCTTGACGCACCCGAAAATATCCCCTAGTGGTGTGCGTGAGACAGTTAATAGAGTAGTGTTGGGCGATGATTTCTCTCGGGTATTATACTTTTAGAGTACCCGAAAATATCCATTTTTAACGGGAGAGGGGAACACGGGCGCCGACGGAAGGAGCACGCTGGAAGGAGCGCCGACTTGTTAACCGGAGAGGAAGATGACACGAGGAAGATATCGGAGACAGGAGCAGCTCGGCGAAGAGGAAGACGGGGTGCAACTTCCGCAAAATGGGGAAGATGTGGTGAGTAAAGTTTTAGAAAAAAGCTTTTCAAAACAAAATGGGGTGCAGATAGCCATATGAGGAGTGCGGTTACCAATCGGCTTAAATTACTCTCATTTTAGATTTTCGACGATCGTCAAAAAGCACCTCCGACCGAACACCATCACCATCTCTGAACAGCCACCACCTCACAACCACCTTAACTACCACCCCACTAACTCCACACCCCAAATTTAGAATCTTTGCCTAAATTTCCTCCACTATCTCCACTTCCCACCTCCTCCACCACAGCTGCCCCCAGCAGCCCACTCCACAATCCCTTAACCTTCCAACTGAGACCCACTCAGCTCTCAACAACCAATCTCAAACTCAATACCTCATCACCCAGTCCCTCTCTTCATCCAGAACCCGAGTCCACCCTTCTCTTCCCAAGTAGCAGGCAGGCTGGCAGCCTACCAGCCTCCCTCCACCGCCCAGGTCCTCTTCATCACAATTTCGTTCACTCGGGAAACCCTGCCTGATCCTGGAGATTAAGGCTCCGTTTGGGGGGACTTATTTTCACCGGTCAAGTGGTTACGACCGCATGAATCAGACCGTAATTAAGGTCCGGTTCATGCGGTCGTAACCACTTAAACCGGCGAAAATAAGTCCCTCCAAACGGAGTCTAAATCCAGCTATTATGGTCTTGAATCCTCTACTTCATGCTGTCCAGAACCCCTTCCAAAGCAAGACCAACTGCTGGAACTTCATTCCAGCCACCCGAAAGCTGCTGCCCCACTCTCTCTGCCCTCCAGAAATTCATCCAGCTCTGGGATCAGCCACTAGAAGTGAAGATAGCACCCATTCAGTTGTTGTCCAGTCACCTGGCCTCCTGAAACAGCCCTACAGCCCAACCTGCTGCTGCCCAGCAGCCCTCCTAGACTCCCAACACAGCTAGCAGCCCCCCCCCCCCCCCAGCCACTCCACCTCCTATCCACCTCTTTTCCACCTCCCGTTACCTACGGGCAGTCCCTATAGATCTACCTGCTGCTGCACATCAGCATCCCGTCCTACAGCAGTTCCATTTCAGCAAACCTAGCTTTCCAGGGGCCTTAATTCAGTCCTTTGCCACTTTGTCCAGACACTTGAAGTTCTCCGAAAATTTACCAATCCCTATATTTCCTAGTTTTGTAGGTCTCTAAGTTGGTTGTCTTTTTGTGTTGAATTGGTGTTAGTTATATGCATTGCAGTTTGCAATTTAATTATGTGTCCTTGCATTATACACTTCTCTTGTTTCCCTTTATTCAGCTTTAACTACAATTGTTTATCTTATAATTTGATTTATAAAAAAAAAATATTATTGCAAGTTTAAAATTCGTCGGGCTCATATTATCGTTGCATTTAAGTTCATTCATTAGCTTCCCCTAGTAGGACTGTCATGCATCACTGCTTCTCTCTTCTCTCGCATGCATACTTTGATTATAAATATATAAAAGAAATTCATCATTTTGGACTGCCCTTTCCTTCCTATTTTACCCTTACGATTTCCTCATATCCAATTTTCACTCTACCATTTCCACCTAATTACATCAACATTCACACCTCGAAAGAGATAAGGAAGAAATCAGATTTAGATTCTACAACAAAATCATCAACCAATCAAAGATAACTTCGGATGGTGCATAAGGTTCAGATGACACCTGAGCCTATTATTTAGTTATCCATTAAAGCTCCGTTTGGCACGGCGGTTGCGGTCGTAAACGCATGAGTTAAACCGTCATTCGTTAAGGATCACCTAACAAACAAACATCATCCGTTCGAACATAAAAGTGGATGAAGTTCCTTAGGCGGGCGATAACGAATGACAATTTAACCCCCTATGTTCATGACCGTCGCTACCGTGCCAAACGGAGCCTAACTTAACAAAAGCAGGAAAATTATTGGTGGGATTCACAAAAAGAAATCATTGATATATTACTGTGAACCATGCACATTACATTAGTTTCTATCCATAGAGGGGTACACCGAACGATGAACAAAAAGTACTGCTGCAACCACATACTGTGCACAGAGAATCCATACATGGAACACTAATTTCTATATGACTGTACATCAATAAATTCAAATTTCTTGCCAAAACCACTGATCTAATTTACAGAAGTTCAGAATACATAATAGAGGAGAAATTTTGTGCTATCAATAACCAAACTTGTAGTTCAAATATCAATCTCCTATTTAGCAAATGGCTTTCAAAAGCCTCTGAAGTGGAAATGAGTTTTTAAAACAGTTACAGTTTACTACATGGCTTCTTCCTGACAACAAAATGGTCAGTTTGCCGCACCTGTAAAAAAAAAGTGGCGGAATTCTCAATCGAAGCTCAGAAAGGCTCCATAACTCCAACAATGTAGGTGCACTCTTAATACTTACATAATAAGTTGCTAACTAAGTTCATAGATAATCAAAGAAATACAGACTTTTTGTAAAAGAGTCTGATCTATTAAGCTTCCGGCACAGGACGCAGCCCTCCACTAGCAAGTGTCTTCAGTCTACCAAGAAAAAGGTTGAGGTCAAGGGGCTGGCCACTTTCTGCAATTCGAAGCACAGCACTGAGCACCTTGATCTCTTGGATATCCCATGCCAACTGCCTCTCTCGATCATGTCTTCGAGAGGGTGATTGCTCAAGCCCTAGCGATTACTTTGTCGTTTGGTGTATGAGAAGCTCCGTTCCGCTGATAAAATAAACAGGATTACCCAACATACCCGTTCCCACATAACCGTTGTTCGTTAATATCGGTGGGGCGAAGGAACCATGGATCGCCTGAGGGGTGGCTGCTTCTGAGTATTATGTGGGATGGAATGCAGAGTGGGAAGAAAGCTGCTGTCTTGGTATGATTCCGGGTATTTGGCAGTGTGCTGAATAAATGCATCTGATGCATAGGTTGGTAGAGTTTGCAGCCGGAAGGATGTTGTTTTGATTCATCTTGGACGAAAAGATCACGCATTTGAGGCATTTGCTGCACATAATGAAGTTTGGGTTGAAGGTTATGGCATTGCTGGCACTGTGGATGTGGATGGTGGTGATCGAAAAAATATGTGCTTGCTTGATTCAGAAAATAATGATCATGTGGAAGCACACAAAGGGAGATGGGTACAGGTTGCTGCACTGATAAATCTTTGTATGTGTGATGAATTTGAACGGGAGCTGAGGTGGAAAGTGATGGAGGAGATGAGGAGGGTATTTGATGTGGATGAGGAAGAGTCAAGTGCTGGTTTGACACATCACCTCTATCATTATAAGATTTATTTTCAGGAGATTTTGAATTAAGGCCCTCGCTGTTTTTCTGAGGCTGGGTTGAATTGGTTGACTCCCTCGATGAGAGCAGAAGTTTAACCAGCTCTTTCGGTGTCTCAAAAAGTTCTTGTTTGTCCCTGATTATCTTTACTGATCTGTAGACCTGATCATAAATGAAGAAAATATTTTTTAGCCCAAATTAGCATCAAATTTTCAAGACTTATCTAGCAAAACAAGGGGACTACGCAATTTCTTCAAAGAAAATGACACACGAAACACCCACTACGCTTAAACAAGGGGACTACGCAAATAAGCATCAAATTTTCAAGACTTATCTAGCAAAACAAGGGGACTACGCAATTTCTTCAAAGAAAATGACACACGAAGCACCCACTACGCTTAAAGAGCAAGGTGTCCTAACTAGGGAACTCAGTTTTGAGATGTGTTTGCAGCTAGGCACCCGTATCAGGAACATTGAAGATTTCAATATGTATACATGTTGAACTTCTCATACTTCACTAATAGGAGCTTTTGGAAGTTCAAAACTTGACCGTGCCATAAGAAGAATAACATTAATTAATACTGCATACATGACTATCCAAAGGGAATGCTATTTATTCAGCTATGGTTTTATCTTAATTCGACTTGAAGAGACTAAAGGCATCCATGGTGCACAAGGCTCCTGGCCTCTTGCCAACAGCAGATTGGAAAGGAGTGGATTTAAGATTTAACATGTATATTGCATCACTAATGCTTTAACAAGGAGGCCATTTTTATGAATCATTACATTTTACCGGCGGAAGGGGACCCTTGGCACACCGGTTGAAATGTTGTCGTGTGACCTTGAGGTCATGGGTTCGAGTCCTGGAAGCAAACTCTTGCAAAAATGCAGGGCAAAGTTTGCCTACATTTCAGTATTTCACCATAGTGGTGGGGCCCTTCCCAGACCCTGGCTGCGCGGGGATGCTTTGGGCACCAGGCTGCCCTTTTTATTGCATTTTACCAGCGGAACCATTCCTTCGCAAATTGGCCAACTCACTGTTCTTTTGGTCATGTCTTGATAAAAACAACTTAACAAGGTATACACCACTTACCCATGAAAGTTAAGCAAAAAAAGCAAAATTTACATCCTCTACATTTTATTAAAATTCACATGCATAATGTTTCCACTTATGTTGAACGCTCCTTGTAATATTTGTAAAAATACCAAGTATCCAAATTCCACTTGTGTGTTTCCTCCATCACAATTCTCTGATATGGACACAGCCCGCAAAGATACCATGGAAAAAAAAGTCCACTTACATATAGATGGGCATCATGTAAAATTATGGGGCAAAATTGATGCAAGATTGTCGACATATTACCAACTGTAGCATGGCATTAACCGACCACTACTAGGCCACCTTGGTCTATAATAGTGAGCTGAGAACCCTTATTCTCGATGTTCAAGATAGCGGCGCTATTCATTGTTTTGACATTTCATTGTTTGTGAACTATTGAAGTCTACGTCACCTCTTCGTTGGAAGATTTCCACACCTTCTCAGCCATTCTAAATTGCTAAACTCCTCAATTATAGTTCCTTCATCAAGTATAAATCAGGTGCCCTCCGACACAGTAACATATTCTCTTTCCCACAAGAAGTGCATTGGAACCTTGCGCGCAATCTCACATCCTCATTGGCTTGACGTCGACTCCAACCTAAGGTTCACCATGATCCATAGTATGAGTTCATCATCCCAATTCTCTAGAGAAGCCCAAAAATTCCACCATCTTTCCTCTTGGGGATCAATTGCACTACCATGATTCATCTACATGGATTCCCATATTGCTCCATGGAACAATTCACGACGACTGGGGGGCACTCCATCACCCTCATATCCCGCCATTACTCTTTATTGGCGAAATATGATATTCTTCGTCCAACAATTTGTGGCCAACTATCTAATTTATTAAGGGCAAAATACCAAACGCTCCACCATACACTTGTTACAACCTCTCCCTATTCCAGACATAAATTGGGATGGCATGGCTATGAATTTCATTACCCAACTTCCCCAATCACACAGGTATGACTACATATATGTTGTGCAGAACAGATTATTCAAGTACGATATCTTTCTACCAAAGCACCCACATATAACCAACTATATTGCACGATTTTCCATCTAGAATGTCGCCCGCTTACATGAGTTTACATTTTCCATTGTAAGCGATAGAGACCCGATCTTCACAAGCTTCTTTTGGTGGGAAATGTTCAAACTCCATGGGATCTAACTGCGTTCTAACAACACTATCATCCACAGACAGATGGGCAGACCGGGATCCTCAATTATCTGTGTTGCTTTGTAGTCGATCACCTCCACTAGTTGCACTAGATTGTAGTTGCATGTACGAATTGTGGGACATCACGTACTATCAATCGGTATCATAGCATTCCCTTCCAGATTGTCTACGACAGGCCACCTCCACATATTCCACATCACATGTTGGGAGTGTCATGTGACTCGTGTAGAATCATTTGCCTCTGACTTACTATCCTTAGCTAAAATTGAGGGCGTGATCAGAAATGCATATCCATATGGGCAGAGATGGAAAGTTTTGTATTTCTAGTCATGGATAGTTTAATGCATGCATCATGTTTTGCATAAGGTCGGATATTGCTTTTGTGGTTGGATTTATTAGCAAATGTCATTCCAATCCTGAGTGAGAGTCTATGAAGCACGGATACTTCCCCGAAGGAAGCGTACCTGTACCGGATACGTATCCGGTACCGGTACGTACCCGATACTCAACAGATACACCTATGTGGACACACTTGGACTTAACACATCATTCTGCATATTGTGATAGGAGTCTGTTTTTCTAGAGTAAACAAAAGTTGGTTCTATGCTATGAAGTGTTGGTACGTCCAATTAAGTTGTGTATCTGTACCGAGTATGTTTCTGGTACTGGTACGTTTCTGTTACAATTACGTGTATTGAACATGTTGAAACGACACAAGTTATTAACAAAACGACTAACTTGTCTGTAGACTAACCGAGATTGAAGATGTTGATCACCAATGAAGAAGAAGAAAAAAGACCGATGAGTAGACTTACGTTTAATTTTATCTCTTTTGGTTAAACATATAAGATGTTAATTTTGTAATATTTACGAATGCTTAATGTTTGAAAACTTCATGTTACGTTGCATTGATTTGTGGACCTGTATTTCAAGTTATGATTTATGTTTAATGTTTTGATGTATTGAGAACTATTTATTGCACTTGTGATAAATATATATTATATTTGTTATAACATATCATGACGTACTCGTATCCTTGTTTTTAAAATTTTGTCGTACCGCCGTAATGGGTACGTATCGTACCCGGTACCCGTACCGGTGCTTCCTAGGTGAGAGTGGTGAAGTGTTGTAAATGGATTCTCAAGAAGTCTTCATAACACTTTCAATGAAGTCTTTGTTTTGGAAGTGAAGCAAAAGAGCTATACAATTATAATTATGAGGATATGACTGGAGGTATTCATGCTAAGGTATCTACCTCGAGTTATGTGGTGATATTTTAAAATGGAGTTACTTCCTAGCAGTCATGACAAGAGTGTGTTTCTTTGTATGCACCAAAAGAGAAGTTCATTGCAGTTATTGAGGCATGCAAAGAGTTTCGATGGCAAAAAACATTCCTGACAAAGATGGGCTACTAAAGATGCAGTTTAATTTGTTATCTAACAGTCAAGTGTCATCTTTGGGAAAGAACCCGGCCTTTCATAACAGGTTCATGCACATAGCTACTGGGTATCACTGTATAAGAGATATCTTAGAAGCCAGAAATGTTGAGCTTGAGAAAGTCCACTTTAACAACAATGGTTCAAATATGATAACGATGTTTTGCCCTAGGAAAAATAGAGCTGCATGGAGATTGTTAGGAAAATGTATTCCTCCACCTAATCGAGAAAGGGAAGAATGTTGTGTTTATAGTTTCATTCCTATGTGAGGAAAGCAAGCACAAAAACATATGGCGGCGAAAACAAGTTGCTCGGGAAGGTCAAAGCTCCGATGGGTTTGATTCAAGTGAACTGAGTGGGAGTAGATTAGAACATCAGTAGTTTGATACGGGCATAATAAGAGTGGCGCGATCATGCAACTATGAGTTGCATGTGCATTTGCTTTGGAGCTATCTTCTATCATTCAGTGGGATAGAAAAACATCAGTTCCTCTTTGGCTTACAGATTTATCTCCTAAACATCCCTGCCGAGATTGCCGCAACTGAAGAACAATAGGAGTTCTCTAGATCATGCACTTGTTCTAGTTACAGCTGAAACCAAGATGTCACGGAGGCCAGCGATTTTGCTCGGTGAAGAAGCAAAAGACTTTGCGGCAGCGGCGGAAGAAGATTGCAAAAATTGAAGGTTGTTCAAGAAGTTACTTGGAGAGTCAAATAATCTTGATTTACTTGTGGAGTGTAATTTCTCTTGAAACATGTGATGTGCTCAGTTGAAATGGTATTTGTTAGAAAAGTCCATGTAAAGGCCCATGTTTGTGGACCTTTTAGTCTTTTATTTTCTCTCTTTATACATTTGTCCCACATCCTGTATAGGGGACTCTTCTCTCTTTCTCACCCCTATATATATGTAGTATTTGATAATGAAGAAGTATAGACAAGATTTGGCTTTTCTCTACAACATCCACATATACTACATACAAGGGAAGCCCCCTATTTGATGTAATTGGGCTTTCATTTTTACCTCTTATCTGTTGTATTTTTTTTGGGGGGGGGGGGGGGGGGGGGGGAATCATGTAGATAGTATCAGTTATAAGAATACACTTACTTCATGAAGATGCTTCTCCAAAGACTTGAGCTTCAGATCACCTTCACCATGATCATGAATCATGTCAGTACGAAAATCTCCTATTGATTGCTCAAGCTTGTGGCAATACAACTCCAACTGAGTTAGCCTTCCATCGATCCCCTCAAGATGCATCATAAGATTGTCTGCATATTTTCCCATGCACTTCTCCATAGCGGATACAACATCTTCACTTGAGAACTCTGTTTGTTCATAGAGATTAGCAGGACTTCTCACTCCGTTGTCATCGAGATCCTTATTGAGACAACAAAAATGAACCCGTGATTAAAACATGTGCCTGAAGCAAAGAAGTGGTGTAGTTATGCCACTGATGAATTTAAGAATAAAGCAACAATTGACACTACCAAGAGATAGTGCGAGCTACAAAACGCAGGAAGATCACCGTGGATCAGCGGGAAAGAAATAAAGAATGGCATTTTGGTTGTTTGGACTCCTGAAATATGGAGTATTAACATTTTGCACTTTAACAGTTTAAATTTGACACTTTGCACTTTTGAAATAGGGGTTTTAACATTTTGCAGTTTAAATTTGGCACTTTGCACCTCTGAATACATTATTTTTGGCACGTTGCACCACATGCCAATATTTGAGGTATTTTTATCCTCTGCGCCATCCTTTGACCGCGATTTGCGATTTAATGTGGTTGGAATTATGGAGCAATTTGTCAAGAGAACAATGTTCCATGCTGTGGACGAAGTAGACATATTCAAGACAATCCTCAAGCTTCACGCCACGGAACAACTCCTCGTCTCGCACTTGAAATGGCGAGGCAAAACCGTCCTCATTTAGATTGTGAATCCCGCAAGAGACAGTGACAAGGATGTGATGGAGGTGTCTTGGTGCAAAACCGTCCTCGTTCAGATTTTTAGTACTGTCCAGGCAAAAATACACCTAAAATTTCATCACCGGGTGCAAAGTGCAAAAGGTATTGCATTTCGAGTGTGTAAAATGTCAAATTTAAAATTTTGAAATGCAAAATGCCAACAACTTGAATTTTTGAGGTGCGTAATTACAAGGAAGAAAAGTGGGAAAAAAAGTCATTGTTCGGTTGTCCCTATACAGTGTAATTAATTAAGGGCGTTGATATTTGTACATCTAAATGGTTATTCACACACCATTCTTCTTAATAAAATTCCTCTTTTTTAAATTCTAAAATCTGATATTTGTACCTCATTTTCAGCTCTCATCTCACGTCTTTCTCTCCGAACTGCGTCTTATACGTGCATTTTCATGAGAAGTGTTCAACATGAAAGTTGTCGATCTTGACGAGATCTACAACTTTCATGTTGAATATTTTTTGATTTGAAGCAGTTTAGACCCCTGATTTGGCCCCTGAAAAAAGTCACGCCGAACATATGTACGGACGCCCGAGAACGGAGTGACTTTTTTCGGGGGCCAAATCGGGGGCTTAAACGGCTTCAAATTAAAAAGTGTTTAACATTAAAGTTGTAGATCTCAACGATATCTACAACTTTCATGTTGAACACTTTTTTATTTGAAACAGTTTAGACCCCTGATTTGGGCCCTGAAAATTTACGCTGAAAATCTGTATGAACGACTCGTTCCGGGCGTGTCTGTTGTCGGGCCCAAATTGGAGGCCTAAACAGCTTCAAATCAAAAAATGGTCAACATAAAAGTTGTAGATCTCTACAACTTTCATGTTGATCACTTTTTCAAATGAGAAACATTTAGAGCTCAAAATTCAAAAATACAAAAATTGCAAAAAAATAAAATTGGTTTGCTAGTTTATCGAGCCGGATTGCATCAAGCATATTGGATAGGTGGTCGATTTGCTCCCTCGACTTGTCCATTGTCTTTCAAAAAAGAACCATGGATTCCCGGAATTGAGCATCTAAATGCTCGAGAGCCTCCTTATATATTACAAATTGGGGTACAAATAGTCTATCGGGGTATAAATATAATTTTAAGATGTACAAATATCTATGGATTATAAATAGTCATTTAAGATGTACAAATATCAGCACCCTTAATTAATCAGGGAAAAGAGACACGGGGCTGAAGGTAAAACATACCCATTTGAACCCTAAAAAACAAATAGTGGATCAAAGCATAGACAACCAAGAAATTAAAGCGAACTACCAAGAAATCTCTCATGCCCAAGTCTATTTAATAATATTTCCAGGATATGCTGAACTGAACCGAACATTGTTTCAAGATACGTGTCTGTATTCTGTCCCTCGATTAAAAAAAAGAACAACTAATGCAAAATGCTAAGCAATTCACTCTAATTAGCGGGCTTTTTGGCATTTTGTACCCTCAAATTATTCTATTTTGACATCTTGCACTTTGAAATTTTTTAAATTGACACTTTGCATCCTTTAATTACAGGTTTTCGGCACTTTGCAACATCAAGTCTGAAATTTTAGATATATTTAGGCTCAGACACCACCCAAAATACTCTCATTTTATCCAAAACCGACATAAACTGTCCATAGCCAAAATATCGACCGCTTTTCTAGCAAATCAAACTGTCCATAAATTCCTTCCCTATCAGGAACAGGAAGACATTTTTCGAAGTCGGTACCTTAGCCGCAGGATCAGGCTGCTTGACATTGATCGTCGGATCTAATTGCAGTGCACATTCGTCGTAAGAGCACAGCACGTCGTCGGAGAGAAAATCGACCGATCTCTGCGTCACCTCCAATGACACCGAAGTCCCGCTGGAATCCATCAAGATACCGGGAATTAGGGTTAGGGTTATAGATTTCAACAGAGAAGAGAGTCGACGCTGAACACGACGAGCGCCCTTTCTTCTATCGCTCGAAGACGAAAATGTTTTTTTTTCGCCGTGGTCGGTTTATAAATAGATTTGGGAATTGGGGCGGAAAGAAGGAATAAGATGTACCTTCGCACTGAATTTAACTTATCCGGTGATCCTGCAGGTATTGGGAAGCTTTCGTGCTCTGCGTGGCGAATAGAAGACGTGCAGCATACGGCAAAAAAGATGGTACTTTATGACTTTATGGTGCAGAGCAGGTACAGTTGAAACGAGAGGAGGGGTCGTTTTGGACGGTGAGGATAAGGTTTTCATAATAACAAACCATCTTTTACACGTGTCTCCTTTGGCATGTTGCACGTGTGCTACGATCTGCTTTTTCATTTTGCTTTTCAATTAAAACTTCAAGTAACATTTAACAATTAAACAAAATATTTAAGTAAAAAAAAAATATTTGTTGTTGCGGTTCGCTCGGGGTTCCTGGCAGGCCGGATCACTTGAACCTTTCTAGCACGTTAGGCGGCTAAGCGAGCGAACAGTCAGATATTCTCAGATTAGTGCGAGAGAGATTTGATTACGTGGAATACCCGCAATCGAGGTAAAAAACCACGCGGTCGATTTGCCGTCGACCTAACTTTCACTATTTCTGAGTTCGTTACTGTTGACACCAAAACTTAGTCTCGGCGAGAGTTCGGACCCAAGGGGGTAGCTTGCGCCTACTTCTCTCGAACTTAAACTTTTGACCGGTTGCTCGGAATTATAAACTAACCCTAGGCTGTAGCATGGAGGTCCCACCACACACCCGAGAGATCTCGAGAGCGCTTTCCCTCCTAAACCAGAAGCTGAGCTAGACACCTTGGAGGACTCTCGCAACCGAACAAAATAACCCAAGGAAGAAGAAAAAAAGAACTGCCTCCTCCAAAGGTGCCCACAGGGTCTATATATAGAATTCCAAATTTGGTCTGCAAACAGCATAACTCCGCTGTTCTGGAAATGTTATACGCAGTCCAAACTGGTCTGCCAACAACGTAACTTCTCTGTTATGAATAGCTAATAGCAAGCCAAAACCTAACTAATAGCAAGCCAAAACATAATCCTGATAAAAGACACTACTGGGCGAATGATCCATGAAAATGTCACTCGCATGGGGCGGCGAGAGATCGATGGGACTGGCCCTTGCCACCATCCCGTGACCTAGGGCGAGTGTGGGTTTGATCACCGCACTCGCCCATCCTTACCATGGATCCGGGGCGAATGCGAGCTTATATGTTGCACTCGCCACCCGCTCAATTGAAACTATGAGTGAGTGCTTTTTTATGATCGCACTCGCCGGCTGAGCACTCCCCTCAAGCCTCGAGGCGAGTGCGGGCCCGACTGCCCCACTCCCCTGCCTGACTCGTCTCCTTGGCCATGCCGACGCGGAACCCTCTAGTCCCTGGAACTATCTGAGGGGTCCACTCGGCGAACACGGGATTGTACATGCAGAGCAAGGATAATGTCACAGACATTTTCACGAAGTCTCTTTCAAAGGGGATGTTAGAGCGATTGTGGGGGTAACTTGGTGTGGTTTTCGACTCTCACTTCAAGGGGGCATTGAAAATTGAAGTACGCTAGTCACGCAGTCAGAAGTTGTTTATCCACCAGTGTTGGTGTTACCGTCGAGCAGTGGCCAGATTACAAAATATTTCCTTCCCACGCCTAGAAATAGGGCTCCCGACCCCGTCATTTGCACAAAAACTTCAGAACAACAGTTCAGGAGGCAAGAGTGCGATTAAATATGTTTTAACCACGCAACAATAAGAGGTTTCTGGTTGACTTATTTGTAGGCTGCGCGGCTAGCACTGGGCGACTAGTACTGATAGTTAAGTTTGTGAAGACTTTTATTCCGGTCTCCCCAAATGATTTAAGAATCAAGCGTAGTTTTAATAAAAGTGTCGTTGCAATGAATAAAGATTCATAGTACAAACATAACATCACAATTTATTTCATTTATTTACATTTGCTTACAGATGGAATTTACATATGAGATCCAACTATACTCATTTCAAAAGGCACTCTCATAATTCTCGCAGGTAGCTTTATGTTTTACTTGAGCTTTCTTGATCCCAAAAAAGATTTCGAGTCATACCTTTGCAAGGTCCTCAGTGCGCTTCCGCTTTTCTTCTTCTGTCAGGGGAACCCTTCTTGATGCACTTGGTGATGCCCCTGTTGCCTAAAAAATAGGTTCACAATAGGTTAGTCATAAACACATGCTATGTGAGCAGAGTATTTCGTGAACTGATATGCATACAAACAATGAGAGATAACAATATGCATACATAATAATAAATCAATATTCATTATTTGCTCTCAAAGTTCTCAATGTTTTCGCATTCCCCTTTGATATTTAATTACATAATGCAGGAAATGTCAGAGCATGCAACTTAAATGTAGGCAATCCCTTTAGGGCAAAATGTAGGCAACCCCCTAATGGGAAACCCATCAGTGGAAAATCCACTAGATCATAGGATTCAATCTGATTCTTAACATTTCTCTATGCAAAGTTTTATTAAATTATTATCTTATCGTATTTGAAAATATCTGTTTTGAAATATAAATTTTAATTCCCTCGGAAATTATATCGCTTTCATTTTTCCCTCACCCACATATATTTTATAGTGATGTATCATTGAACTAAACTCATATGTACAGACAGTGTTATCTTTGGAAAAAAAATAAAACAGAAAATATGAAAAGTACTGGAATAAAACATAATTCAAAAAATAAGAAACTCATCATCACTTTTTCTTTTACCATATCCTTTTCAACGTCATTGTCCCGCCTATCTTGTGACATCATCCTCTGAATTTGTGGCCTCGAAAACCACTGAAATAGTACGCATTTTAATTGGATTGCATCTCTTTGATATGTGTAGTGTTCATGTTAAAAAGGATTTAGACTCTTTATTAAAGGTGTCAAAGATTTTGAAAAAATGTTTAAATCCGTCAAAAATACAAAACTAAATTATAAAACAGAAAGCCCCAAAATAATCCAAGAATGACCAAAATAATATTGAAACTTGCTTTTCTTGCTAAACCCTTCCTCAAAATTAGCTCAAATGATATGTCAAAAGCCCAAAACAAATCTAATAATGAAAGAACTAAAATGACTAGCCACAAAATACTTTAAACAATGTTGTCCAACACAAAATCATCCCTCAAATAAGGTTGTCCAGCAAGACACATGGCACAAAAACAACCAAAAATAAGAGACTTAAGAACATAGAAAGCCCAACAGTAAACAACTACTATAAGCATCAAATCCCTAACAGTTAACAACCAACTACAAGAGGAATACTCCATATGAACACCTCAATCCCTTAATAAACACACATTCCAGCAATAATAATAGTTTCAAACCAGCAAGGTAGCAGAAACATAAGAATAATAATGAGAAGAAAACATCTTTACAGCGGGAGAGAGAAAGGAAGCAAATCGCTACACAACCGATCCTTCTCGTATACGCAGAGGTGTGGCAAAGTCCTTCCAAAATCTCCGGAGGAAACACTGGAGAAGGTAGGAGGCAAAGGAGACAAGTAGCAACAACTCAAAACCAGCCGCAGAAATGCCCTAATTCAGCGACACCGGAATGGGATCCACGACACATGAGCAGCGACACAGAGCAGCAGCATGGAGCAGCGACAACAGTAGTAACAACTATTAAGAGGAAGAGAGGAAGAAGAGAAGCAGCAGTCGGGAAGAGAAAGTTGCCGGAAAGAAGTAGCCGAGAGCAGCGAGAAAGGTTCAGTGGCACGGAATCAACGCAGCGACGGGAAGTGCGGAAAAATGAGAAGGGTCGGACTCATTTTATAAATAGAAATAAGCGGCCAACAGTCCACCAAAAGATCAATACACCGATTAACATATTCCTATGTGTCTCATTTTAAGCCCAAATCAAACCTCCAACAAACACAAACCAATCCATGTGTCAAAATAAACTTAAGTCAGCCACCACGGCAAATCCAAATGTCAAACTCATACCCAACATACCACCCAGCCAACGAAGCCCAAGAATTACTAATGACAGCCCACAAACAACACTTATTAACATTTGTTACAAAATAAAAACAAATGAGCCATCATATATATTTTGCTAACAACACCCCCAACATAAAATGAATAAATGTAAAAAATAAAATAAAAGGAAAATGCAAAAAAAAAAATTATATAAAATCCATACTATCATGCGTTCTCATCATCGAAGAACTAAAATTAAAATATTTTGTTGCACATTATTTAGATAGTCACAAAGTCAGTGGTAACCTTAGTATGGAGTAGCATACAGTAGTTTGACGATTAATCGGTTAATGCGGCGCAGTTATAACGGTTAAGTTTTCAAAGCAGTGATCTTCTTCCATGGTCTTCTCCAACAGTTTTCAAAGCAGTGTACTGTGTGCGACCACTGCAGTTAGGTGTCTAAAGAAGTGACCAAGCGGTTACTTTTTTTCATTGCTTGTCTTGTTTTAGTTTTTTAATATTCGTCCAATACAACACGAAAATCAAGTCTCGATGATGTAAATGAGTAGTCAAGTTAAAACAAGTCTTGTTGTCGCTTCTCCATTACTAATGATTTACTCTCTTAGGCTTCATTTGGCACGACATTTTCAAGTGGCGGCAAATCAAATGGCCGGCGGCGGCAAACTTCGCACTTGCTACTGCAACAAGGAGGAAAAGCCCCGTTCCGACTCCGTTTCAATCCCAGCCTCTCCTCCTCCAGTTCGAGACCGGCATTTGGTCCCGCCAGCTACTCTGCCACTGCCACACTAAATGAAGCCTAATTTGTTGAGAGTGTTCCTTCAATCTCAGCAAATTTTACAGCACTTCCCCTGTGAGACTATGAACCTACAACCAACATTTATATATACATATCAACACGTGTTTCTAACATAAGATCATATTGTTTTGAAAAATTATTGGTGGAGATCCAAGAAACCCTAGTGGTGCCGCGGGAAGGAAGAGGAATCGGGACTGGAGCGGGAGCAGCCGTGAGATTAAGGTTGTGTTTGGCTCCACGTTTTAACTCCAGCAGGCCTTGGATTATCCTGCCGCTCCGCCAAACCGGAAAAGCCGCCCAGTTTTTGCAGTCGCCCCCACCCGCAAATCGCGAAATAATAGCGATCTGGAGTCGCGATATTTTCTCACGACTCCAGATCGCAGAAATTTCGCGACTGTGCTGCGCTACCCTAACCCGCTCCATCGCTAACTTCTCCGGCGATTTTGAACTCCTCCAGCGCATCCATCTCCGGCGAGACGGCGCGGAATCTGCGTCTTCCTCCACACCGGCAAAGTTTCTGGCCTTCTCATCTTCCTCCAGAGGTGTTTCCGATCACCGGCCAGGCGTCGCAATTTGGTGAAGAACTTCAAGGATCGCACGGGCTTGGAGTACAGTCGGGCACAAATGAAAAACAAATGGGATCAACTGAAACGTGATTGGAAATTATGGCGTGAACTCAAAAGAGGGGAGACAGGGCTTGGTTGGAATCCAACTAAACGGACAATTGACGCGTCTGATGATTGGTGGAAAGAACGTATTGAGGTTAGTTTTTTTAAATATAAATGCACTATAATATCAATGAAGAATTCATTACTATGTGCATTTATTAATCATACTTATGTTAATTTGTAGATGATTCCCAATGCGAAGAAATTTCGTTTTGGTGGAATAGCGCCCGAGCTTGAGGAAAAACTAGACAAAATGTTTAGTTTGGTTGTTGCGACAGGGGAAAATGTGTGGATGGCTTCTTCTGGAAAACTTCGAGGACTATTTTCGCAGGCTGAAACGCTATCTGAAGAACCTGATGATCAAATCAATAAGAACAATAATTCACAGTTTGCTTATTGTGTGTATCTTCAAACAAATGAACTGTTCACCGCACAGCTGTTCTGCCAAACAGATTAAACAGATTCTCTGTTTGAAACAGCTCTGCAAAAGCTGTTCATCCAAACAGTTTCACAGATTCTGGCACCACTCTGCAAAACAGCTGATTATTCCACCACTGCTTCCCACCACTGCTTCTGCAGTCGCTGCAGCTGAGCCAAACAGAGCTTAATGAGAGACGAACGGAGATGGTAGCCCGCCCTCGACAGCAGTCGAACCCGCAGCTTCTAAGCTTCAGGTTCCGTGTCTCTCTTCCCTCAACTCACTGTGAAAATACAATCCCCCAATCTCGATGCTACCGGTTTCTCTCGCGCAGGAAATCGTGGATAATCTCCAGTCTCTCATCGAGAAGGTTGTCCGGCAGCACCGACGGCTACTGCACACAGAGCTTTGGATTCCTTGGCAAGCTCCCGTCGCCAATGATCAAGGTATCAAATCTTCTCCTCACGTTTATCAACACTGATCCCAACATTTCCCGATTCACATCAATATTTCAGAAGAATCCGCGTGCAGTCATGGTATTTGATCTGGATGCTTCCTAAAATCCCCTTGAAATTACGAATCTGGTTGTTTTGCCTACCCTAATCCGAAACATAAAGCAAAAATATTCTCCGTTCGAGCTCTCGAGTTGAGTGTTGCGTACTGAAAACTTCACATTCAAATCAATGTTGGTGGTCGCCGTTCAATGGCTGAATAGATGATGGAGGATAGGAATACACCTGCTTGCCACTCTGGCGCACCATACACCCCAATCCAATCCATATAGGGGCCTTATCAGGGCCGCAATATGTAAGACCCCCTTTTTTTAAAAGATGGTGTTGAGTGTACTTAGCTCACTCAACGCCGCCCAGATTATGGCGTTGAGTGAGCTCTGCTCACTCAACGCCATCCAGACAACACCAAATGGCGTTGAGTGCGGTCAGTGCACTCAACGCCGTTCAACTTATGACGTTGAGTGCACTCAATGCACTCAACGCCATCCCGCCTGACAGTTTACGGCGTTGAGTGAGCTAAACTCACTCAACGCCATCCAGTCTACGGCGTTGAGTGAGCTCAGCTCACTCAACGCCAACCAGACGACACCAGATGGCGTTGAGTGCAGTCTGTGCACTCAACGCCGTCTAGCTTATGGCTTTGAGTGAGCTAAGCTCACTCAACGCCATCCAGACTACGACGTTGAGTGAGCTTAGCTCACTCAACGCCATTCCAAGGTCACGGGCGTGACGGATCGGTCACGGGCGTGTCAGGCCCATGTTGAAATTTCTGAGCTTGTCGATCGTCTTTCTGAGGTCGACGATCGTCGAAGGGGTCACGCCCTAGGTCACGGGCGTGACGGGTCGGCCACGGGCGTGACCACCCCTTGACTCGAAATCTTGGTCGATAAACTTCAATTCCTGGGTTTCCTAGGGTTCTGTTATGACAAAACCACTTCCAGGGGTCTAGCCGGAAATGGGATGTTACAAATCCCAATAAACAAAACAAAGATTTGGTCCCCGAAATCAAGGTTAAGCCTACGGTGGCTCCAATAGGGAAAAAGAAGCTTGTAACATCTCATGAAAGTCGAAAGATTTACATCTCTACGTTACGTTTGCTATGTGCGGTTTCAAATCTAAGACCAATTCGTCCAATTGACTAGGTATATACCCCAATAAACAAAAGATTAGCCCATATTCTTGAAATTTCAGTCCTATTAGTTTAAAACAGGAACGCAAATTGATTGTCCAGAGGGGTTGTGAGGTATACCTGACCGAAAAGCTCCGGATACTTTTGCCGCATCAAGTCCTGTGGCTCCCATGTATGCTCCTCCTGCCCATGATTGTTCCACAGAACCTTGACTAACGGGACCTTCTTACGTCGCAAGACCCGCACTGCCGTATCATCGATCCTGATAGGCTCCAAGTTGACTGATCGATCCGAGGCCACCGGACCATCTGTCGAGGAAATCAGCTGCTCAGGGCGTAGCAGAGCCCTCCAAAGTGAGGAGACGTGGAAGACGTCATGCAATCCCGCTAACTCCGGCGGTAGCTCCAGTCTATAAGCCAAGGGGCCGATCCGCTCCAGGATCCTGTAAGGCCCCATATATCTCGGACTGAGCTTCTTCCGCCCGCGAATCCGCGAGACTCCGTGCATCGGCCGTATTTTCAAGAAAACCCGGTCTCCCACCTGAAACTCCACTTGACGATGCCTCGCATCGTAATATTTGGCATGCCTGCTCCAGCTTTCCCGGATCAATCTAATCTGAGCATCTGTATCCCCCACAAACTCCGAGCCTAGTGCCTGCGGATCCTCATCCTGAACCCATGATAGTGGGGTCCTGCACCTCCTTCCATACAACACCTCGTATGGAGACATGCCTATGCTGGACTGATGGGCTTTGTTGTACAAAAACTCGGCCAGTGGCAGCAATCTCTCCCAAGGCTCGCCGCGGTCCAAAATACACAGGCGCAAAAGATCTTCCAGTGTACGGTTGGTGCGCTCTGTCTGCCCGTCGGTCTGAGGGTGAAAAGCTGTGCTGAATGTCAACCGAGAACCCAGATGGGCCTGGACTGACCTCCATTCCCTGGATGTAAACCGCCCATCCCGATCCGAAACGATAGTCTTGGGCACCCCATGATAACGCACAAACCGCTCAATGAACCTCCGTACTAATACACTAATCGGAGCGTCCTTCGCTACTGGAATGAATCTGGCCACCTTTGTTAGTCTGTCCACTATCACCCAGACCGAGTCAATCCCCGCACGGGATCGAGGTAGCCCATGTATGAAGTCCATGGCTATATCCTCAAATTTCCACTCCGGCACCGGAAGTGGCTGCAGCAAGCCTGCCGGGTTCCTACACTCTGCCTTCACGAGTTGGCAGGCCTCGCAATGCGTCACAAAGTACGTAATATCTTTCTTCATACCCGGCCAGTACATCGTCCTCTTCAAATCCTTTACCATCTTGGTGATCCCCGGGTGTACCGAATATCGGCTGCAGTGAGCTTCCGTCATGATGTCCTCCCGAATCTGGCCTCCTACCGGTATGTAGACTCTGCCTCTGAAACACGGGAGACCATCCCTCAAAGAGTAATCTCCTGTCGTGCCTTCCTCCAAGGCTCGGAATATCGGCTCAGCTCTCTCATCCAGCTTCTGCCCATCTCTGATGCGGTCCCGAATATCATCAATTGTAACCATCGACCCCAGGTACTCCATGTATAGCTCCGGGTCATCCTCGGACACTAGTGATATCTGCATCTCCTCGAATGATCTAACCAACTCCAAGGCCATCAGCTGCGGGCCTACTCCTGACGTACTCGCTCTCCGGCTCAGAGCATCTGCGACCACGTTTGCCTTCCCCGGATGGTAGTGCATGGTATACTGGTAGTCCGACAGAAACTCTACCCAACGTCTCTGCCAGATATTTAACTCCTTCTGGGTGTCGACGTACTTCAGATTCTTGTGGTCAGAGAAAATATCGCAATGTACTCCGTAAAGATAGTGTCGCCAGATCTTAAGAGCAAAAATGACTGCCCCCATCTCCAAATCGTGCACGGGGTAGTTCTGCTCGTGCTGCTTCAACTGACGGGAGGCATATGCTATTACGTGCCCGTTCTGCATCAGAACGGCACCCATCCCCTGATAGGAAGCATCTGTGTACACCTGGAATCCTTCCTTCCCTGACGGAAGGGCAAGGATGGGAGCCGAGGTAAGACGATCGTTCAGCTTCTGGAAAGCAGATTCGCATCGTGGTGTCCAAATAAAAGGGGACTCCTTCGTTAGAGACGTAAGAGGGAGAGCAATCTGAGAGAACCCCTTTACGAACTTCCGGTAATAACCGGTAATAACCGGCAAGTCCCAAGAAACTTTGAACATTCGAGGCCGACCTTAGCGGTGGCCAATCCCGTACTGCCTGGACCTTCGCCGGATCTACTGCCAGACCTGCTCCACTGATGACATGGCCCAGAAAGACCACCTCCTTTAGCCAGAACTGGCACTTGCTGTACTTGGCATACATCTCATGCTCCCGCAGCTTCTTCAAGGTCAACGCCAGATGTCTCGCGTGCTCCTCCTCCGTCCTTGAATAGATAAGGATGTCGTCGATGAATACGATAATAAAGACATCCAGATACTGTTCGAACACCCGGTTCATCAAGGTCATAAATGCGGAGGGTGCATTCGTGAGCCCAAAAGGCATCACGGTAAACTCGTACAAACCATATCTGCTGCTGAAGGCCGTCTTCGGGATGTCCTCCTCCCGAATGCGAAGCTGGTAGTACCCTGACCTCAGATCCAGCTTTGAGAACCAATGGGCTCCCTCCAGCTGGTCAAATAGCTCGTCTATCCTTGGCAAGGGATAAGTATTCCGGACCGTCAACCTGTTCAAGGCCCGGTAATCTATACACAGTCGAAGAGTCCCGTCCTTCTTAACGAATAACACCGGAGCTCCCCATGGTGAAGAGCTAGGCCGAACGAACCCGACCTCCACTAACTCCTGAAGCTGGCTTCGAAATTCCACCAACTCCTTTGGGGCCATTTGATAGGGAGCTCTGGATACCGGCTTAGCCCCCGGTACGAGCTAAATCTGAAAGTCCTTCTCTCGGTGCGGGGGTTGCCCTGGTAGCTTCTCCGGAAACACGTCGGCGAAGTCACACACTACTGGAATATCTGAAATGGAGTCCTTGGCCACGACCGCCTCAAAAAGGACCTGATAAACTTCTTCCCCCTGCAGATGGGCCTTAACGGCCTGCACAAGTGATAATAAGGTGCGGGGTGCTGGTATAATACCTTCGATGACAATGAAGGAGTCGCCGTGCCTCACGGTGATCCTCTTCGACACGCAGTCGATCTGGGCATGGTTCCAGCACAGCCAAGTCATGCCCAGGATCAGATCGTAATCTGGCATCTTCAGAATCGTCGCTGGTGCCTCAAACGCCTTCCCGCTGATCTTTGCTTCCATATTGCAATGAGCAGAGGTCATTATCTCTGATCCATCGGGTAGGCGCACCCTCATTATCTTCCCGGTGAATGGCTCCACACCTGCCAGTCCTTTCACGAAATCCTCCGACACGAACGAGTGCGAAGCACCAGTGTCGAAGAGGGTGTGAGCGGGCTTGCCGCTAACGAAGACTATGCCTGGGGTAATTAAGTGTCTTAGTATTCTTGTTGCAGTTGTCTTTTCTTAATTTCTTACTAGGTTATGTCTAGAATACTAGTTCATATGAAGAAAACTTAAAAGTACTGCCATACCTGCGATAACCTGCTCCGGGTTCCGGGGCTGTGTCAGGTCTAGAGCATACACCTGCTCCCTCTCTGGCCTGCGGCCTCGATCCTGAAATCCTCATCCTCGGTCCTGTCCTCGTCCGCCAAACTGTCGGGGTGGTGGAGCGCCCTGATGTGCTGGTTGGGGTGCTCGCCTCATAGGGCAGTCCTTCTTGATATGCCCCGGCTGATTGCACTGAAAGCATACCGGTGTCTGCTCTGCTGTCCTTGACATCTCCAGCATCTGTAAAGGCTGGGGAGCCAATACCCCCTGACTCCTCTGCTCCTGCCCAATCTCCTGACGAGGCTGCTTCCCGTTCCTTCTCTCCCCAATAACTTGGCCCCGAGGACGGTCTCTACGACCTCCAATCACCGTATCATCAGCCGGTCTCTTCCGGCTCCTGACTGTAAGCTGATCCGCTTCTCTCTTCTTAGCCATCTCCAGAATCCTGGCCAGGCTCCCCTCTGAGACGAAAAGGAGGGCATGTCTCATGTCGTCTTGCAGCCCCTTATAAAACCTCCTGGCATAGCCAGCATCGTCTAACTGGTAAGCGTCCGCATAGCGGGCCAGGTGAGTAAACTCCTGATAATACTCCACCACAGTCCTGCTCCCCTGCCTCAACCGCAGGAACCTATCCTACAGGTCGTCCCTCGCCGACTGAGGTACAAAATGTCCCAGGAGTGCTGCTCTGAACTCCTCCCAAGTAATATCTGCGCAATCCATCCCCGCAAAGGTGGTGTCCAGTTGGGATTTCCACCACCTCTTCCCGTGTGACTCCAGGCAGGAGACTGCCAAAGCAACTGCCTCCTCAGTGGGGCATCGAATCCACGCAAGCTTCTCGTAAATGGTATCCAACCATTCCTCCGTACGTACTGCAGACTCCGTCCCCAGGTAGGATTGAGGGGAAAGTCCCTGGAAGACAGTCATCCAATTGGCCCCGGGGTTTAGCTGTGGGGCCGGGGCTTGCTGAGCTCTGAAGGCCTCCAGAATCGCCGTCAGTGTTTGCCCCATCTCCGTCTGCTGGAACGGAGCTGGAGCCGGCGGAGGCGGGACCACATTCGGAGCCTGGGGTGTCCCCTGCTGTGATGTAGGGTTCGTCGCAGGCTACAAGGAAAAAATTCCACTTGTTAGAGGATGTATGAATGGAATATAAGAAAGGGTAGGATGGAC
Source organism: Platanthera zijinensis (assembly GCA_039513925.1). Lineage (NCBI taxonomy): Eukaryota > Viridiplantae > Streptophyta > Magnoliopsida > Asparagales > Orchidaceae > Platanthera > Platanthera zijinensis. Next base: position 154,160,125 of record CM077094.1, on the reverse strand, counting down.
TTTCACATGTGATTTCCCTTATGGGCACACCACTGCTTCCGCTGCTAGTTTGTCCGCAAACTAAGCTCGCACGGGGGTGGCCAAGGGTTTTGTGGACTACTCTTCCGATCGAGGTCTCCTCTGATACCACTTGTAAGACCCCCTTTTTTTAAAAGATGGCGTTGAGTGAGCTTAGCTCACTCAACGCCGTCCAGATTATGGCGTAGAGCTCACTCAACGCCATCCAGACAACACCAAATGGCGTTGAGTGCGGTCAGTGCACTCAACGCCGTTCAACTTATGGCGTTGAGTGCACTCAACGCACTCAACGCCATCCCGCCTGACAGTTTACGGCGTTGAGTGAGCTAAGCTCACTCAACGCCATCCAGACTACGGCGTTTAGTGAGCTTAGCTCACTCAACGCCATTCCAAGGTCACGGGCGTGACGGATCGGTCACGGGCGTGACGGATCGGTCACGGGCGTGTCAGGCTCATGTTGAAATTTCTGAGCTCGCCGATCGTCTTTCTGAGGTCGACGATCGTCGAAGGGGGCACGCCCTAGGTCACGGGCGTGACGGGTCGGTCACGGGCTTGACCACCCCTTGACTCGAAATCTTGGTCGATAAACTTCAATTCCTGGGTTTCCTAGGGTTCTGTTATGACAAAACCACTTCCAGGGATCTAGCCTGAAATGGGATGTTACACAATACATCCACTCCAATCTGTCTCTGCACCCCATCACGGGTGGGCCGGTTGTTGAGGCCGGGAGAGTGTAACGGTCCAAGACGTTACAGATTCTCTGGCGAGATCACCAGGGATGGAAGAGAAGAAGGGCAAGGCCTTCAGAGGCTATTACCTGGCTACAACTACTATTCTAAACTAAGAGGAAAAACATAACATTCTTATTTCATGCCCCTAAACTATTACAGGAATGCCTATTTATAGAGGCATACTAATTACAATAGCCAATAGCTCCTTGCCACGTGGATATACAGTTGTTACATTCCTGCCCTCCCCGTTTAAACAACGACCTCGTCGTTTGATTCCACCAGGATCAAAGACCCAAATAACGCGCGGAATGTATATGAGAACAAAACCCGTGTCCTGAAATTTATTTTTTGGCGGCTCCACTTGTGCAAAATGTATCGAAACGGTGCATCCTCCTGGATCAAAGATCTGAATTGTACAAGTTGATACATGCCTGCGACAACACATGTCATCATGTGGTTGACCATCTTGAGTAACGTGAGTAAGAGAGCCCATAATGACGTTAGAGTTGGGCTGATGTTGCATCAATTCCTCCAATGGCGACAAAACCGTGTTGTCGAAATAATCAGGAACAACCGGTGCAAATGACAACACCTCAATTGGTGACAAAACAATGTTCGCCGTAATTGGTACCTCAAGAAGATTGTTTGCTTTGATGGCTTCTTGTTCCTCTTCCTCAATTCCAGCAATCAAGTCATCCAACTTTTTTAAGTTTGCCGCAACTCGTTGTTTCCATTGTCGAGTATCAGTGTCATCAATAATTTCGTGCTTGTCCTCTATAATTCTCTTTGAATGAGCGTCTCCAATGGAAGTGCTTGGGTTCGGTAGTAGGGTCGTATTAGGTAGAGCGACGGTGGCGCCGCATAAGTTTGGAGCGATTGTGGCAACACATGCACTTGGAGCCATGATGGTGCTGTAGGAGCTTGGACCGACAGTGGCGCCGTATGATCCTTGCGCGATGGCGGCGCCGTATGATCCTTGAGCGACGGCGGTGCCGTATGATCTTTGAGCGACGGCTCAGAGCATCTGCGACCACGTTTGCCTTCCCCGGATGGTAGTGCATGGTATACTGGTAGTCCGACAGAAACTCTACCCAACGTCTCTGCCAGATATTTAACTCCTTCTGGGTGTCGACGTACTTCAGATTCTTGTGGTCAGAGAAGATATCGCAATGTACTCCGTAAAGATAGTGTCGCCAGATCTTAAGAGCAAAAACGACTGCCCCCATCTCCAAATCGTGCACGGGGTAGTTCTGCTCGTGCTGCTTCAACTGACGGGAGGCATATGCTATTACGTGCCCGTTCTGCATCAGAACGGCACCCATCCCCTGATAGGAAGCATCTGTGTACACCTGGAATCCTTCCTTTCCTGACGGAAGGGCAAGGATGGGAGCCGAGGTAAGACGATCGTTCAGCTTCTGGAAAGCAGATTCGCATCGTGGTGTCCAAATAAAAGGGGACTCCTTCGTTAGAGACGTAAGAGGGAGAGCAATCTGAGAGAACCCCTTTACGAACTTCCGGTAATAACCGGTAATAACCGGCAAGTCCCAAGAAACTTTGAACATTCGAGGCCGACCTTAGCGGTGGCCAATCCCGTACTGCCTGGACCTTCGCCGGATCTACTACCAGACCTGCTCCACTGATGACATGGCCCAGAAAGACCACCTCCTTTAGCCAGAACTGGCACTTGCTGTACTTGGCATACATCTCATGCTCCCGCAGCTTCTTCAAGGTCAACGCCAGATGTCTCGCGTGCTCCTCCTCCGTCCTTGAATAGATAAGGATGTCGTCGATGAATACGATAATAAAGACATCCAGATACTGTTCGAACACCCGGTTCATCAAGGTCATAAATGCGGAGGGTGCATTCGTGAGCCCAAAAGGCATCACGGTAAACTCGTACAAACCATATCTGCTGCTGAAGGCCGTCTTCGGGATGTCCTCCTCCCGAATGCGAAGCTGGTAGTACCCTGACCTCAGATCCAGCTTTGAGAACCAATGGGCTCCCTCCAGCTGGTCAAATAGCTCGTCTATCCTTGGCAAGGGATAAGTATTCCGGACCGTCAACCTGTTCAAGGCCCGGTAATCTATACACAGTCGAAGAGTCCCGTCCTTCTTAACGAATAACACCGGAGCTCCCCATGATGAAGAGCTAGGCCGAACGAACCCGACCTCCACTAACTCCTGAAGCTGGCTTCGAAATTCCACCAACTCCTTTGGGGCCATTTGATAGGGAGCTCTGGATACCGGCTTAGCCCCCGGTACGAGCTGAATCTGAAAGTCCTTCTCTCGGTGCGGGGGTTGCCCTGGTAGCTTCTCCGGAAACACGTCGGCGAAGTCACACACTACTGGAATATCTGAAATGGAGTCCTTGGCCACGACCGCCTCAAAAAGGACCTGATAAACTTCTTCCCCCTGCAGATGGGCCTTAACGGCCTGCACAAGTGATAATAAGGTGCGGGGTGCTGGTATAATACCTTCGATGACAATGAAGGAGTCGCCGTGCCTCACGGTGATCCTCTTCGACACGCAGTCGATCTGGGCATGGTTCCAGCACAGCCAAGTCATGCCCAGGATCAGATCGTAATCTGGCATCTTCAGAATCGTCGCTGGTGCCTCAAACGCCTTCCCGCTGATCTTTGCTTCCATATTGCAATGAGCAGAGGTCATTATCTCTGATCCATCGGGTAGGCGCACCCTCATTATCTTCCCGGTGAATGGCTCCACACCTGCCAGTCCTTTCACGAAATCCTCCGACACGAACGAGTGCGAAGCACCAGTGTCGAAGAGGGTGTGAGCGGGCTTGCCGCTAACGAAGACTATGCCTGGGGTAATTAAGTGTCTTAGTATTCTTGTTGCAGTTGTCTTTTCTTAATTTCTTACTAGGTTATGTCTAGAATACTAGTTCATATGAAGAAAACTTAAAAGTACTGCCATACCTGCGATAACCTGCTCCGGGTTCCGGGGCTGTGTCAGGTCTAGAGCATACACCTGCTCCCTCTCTGGCCTGCGGCCTCGATCCTGAAATCCTCGTCCTCGGTCCTGTCCTCGTCCGCCAAACTGTCGGGGTGGTGGAGCGCCCTGATGTGCTGGTTGGGATGCTCGCCTCATAGGGCAGTCCTTCTTGATATGCCCCGGCTGATTGCACTGAAAGCATACCGGTGTCTGCTCTGCTGTCCTTGACATCTCCAGCATCTGTAAAGGCTGGGGAGCCAATACCCCCTGACTCCTCTGCTCCTGCCCAATCTCCTGACGAGGCTGCTCCCCGTTCCTTCTCTCCCCAATAACTTGGCCCCGAGGACGGTCTCTACGACCTCCAATCACCGTATCATCAGCCGGTCTCTTCCGGCTCCTGACTGTAAGCTGATCCGCTTCTCTCTTCTTAGCCATCTCCAGAATCCTGGCCAGGCTCCCCTCTGAGACGAAAAGGAGGGCATGTCTCATGTCGTCTTGCAGCCCCTTATAAAACCTCCTGGCATAGCCAGCATCGTCTAACTGGTAAGCGTCCGCATAGCGGGCCAGGTGAGTAAACTCCTGATAATACTCCACCACAGTCCTGTTCCCCTGCCTCAACCGCAGGAACCTATCCTCCAGGTCGTCCCTCGCCGACTGAGGTACAAAATGTCCCAGGAGTGCTGCTCTGAACTCCTCCCAAGTAATATCTGCGCAATCCATCCCCGCAAAGGTGGTGTCCAGTTGGGATTTCCACCACCTCTTCCCGTGTGACTCCAGGCAGGAGACTGCCAAAGCAACTGCCTCCTCAGTGGGGCATCGAATCCACGCAAGCTTCTCGTAAATGGTATCCAACCATTCCTCCGTACGTACTGCAGACTCCGTCCCCAGGTAGGATTGAGGGGAAAGTCCCTGGAAGACAGTCATCCAATTGGCCCCGGGGTTTAGCTGTGGGGTCGGGGCTTGCTGAGCTCTGAAGGCCTCCAGAATGGCCGTCAGTGTTTGCCCCATCTCCGTCTGCTGGAACGGAGCTGGAGCCGGCGGAGGCGGGACCACATTCGGAGCCTGGGGTGTCCCCTGCTGTGATGTAGGGTTCATCGCAGGCTACAAGGAAAAATTTCACTTGTTAGAGGATGTATGAATGGAATATAAGAAAGGGTAGGATGGACTTTCACATGTGATTTCCCTTATGGGCACACCACTGCTTCCGCTGCTAGTTTGTCCGCAAACTAAGCTCGCACGGGGGTGGCCAAGGGTTTTGTGGACTACTCTTCCGATCGAGGTCTCCTCTGATACCACTTGTAAGACCCCCTTTTTTTAAAAGATGGCGTTGAGTGAGCTTAGCTCACTCAACGCCGTCCAGATTATGGCGTAGAGCTCACTCAACGCCATCCAGACAACACCAAATGGCGTTGAGTGCGGTCAGTGCACTCAACGCCGTTCAACTTATGGCGTTGAGTGCACTCAACGCACTCAACGCCATCCCGCCTGACAGTTTACGGCGTTGAGTGAGCTAAGCTCACTCAACGCCATCCAGACTACGGCGTTTAGTGAGCTTAGCTCACTCAACGCCATTCCAAGGTCACGGGCGTGACGGATCGGTCACGGGCGTGACGGATCGGTCACGGGCGTGTCAGGCCCATGTTGAAATTTCTGAGCTCGCCGATCGTCTTTCTGAGGTCGACGATCGTCGAAGGGGGCACGCCCTAGGTCACGGGCGTGACGGTCGGTCACGGGCGTGACGGGTCGGTCACGGGCGTGACCACCCCTTGACTCGAAATCTTGGTCGATAAACTTCAATTCCTGAGTTTCCTAGGGTTCTGTTATGACAAAACCACTTCCAGGGATCTAGCCGGAAATGGGATGTTACACAATACATCCACTCCAATCTGTCTCTGCACCCCATCACGGGTGGGCCGGTTGTTGAGGCCGGGAGAGTGTAACGGTCCAAGACGTTACAGATTCTCCGGCGAGATCACCGGGGATGGAAGAGAAGAAGGGCAAGGCCTTCAGAGGCTATTACCTGGCTACAACTACTATTCTAAACTAAGAGGAAAAACATAACATTCTTATTTCATGCCCCTAAACTATTACAGGAATGCCTATTTATAGAGGCATACTAATTACAATAGCCAATAGCTCCTTGCCACGTGGATATACAGTTGTTACATTCCTGCCCTCCCCGTTTAAACAACGACCTCGTCGTTTGATTCCACCAGGATCAAAGACCCAAATGACGCGCGGAATGTATATGAGAACAAAACCTGTGTCCTGAAATTTGTTTTTTGGCGGCTCCACTTGTGCAAAATGTATCGAAACGGTGTATCCTCCTGGATCAAAGATCTGAATTGTACAAGTTGATACATGCCTGCGACAACACATGTCATCATGTGGTTGACCATCTTGAGTAACGTGAGTAAGAGAGCCCATAATGACGTTAGAGTTGGGCTGATGTTGCATCAATTCCTCCAATGGCGACAAAACCGTGTTGTCGAAATAATAAGGAACAACCGGTGCAAATGACAACACCTCAATTGGTGACAAAACAATGTTCGCCGTAATTGGTACCTCAAGAAGATTGTTTGCTTTGATGGCTTCTTGTTCCTCTTCCTCAATTCCAGCAATCAAGTCATCCAACTTTTTTAAGTTTGCCGCAACTCGTTGTTTCCATTGTCGAGTATCAGTGTCATCAATAATTTCGTGCTTGTCCTCTATAATTCTCTTTGAATGAGCGTCTCCAATGGAAGTGCTTGGGTTCGGTAGTAGGGTCGTATTAGGTAGAGCGACGGTGGCGCCGCATAAGTTTGGAGCGATTGTGGCAACACATGCACTTGGAGCCATGATGGTGCTGTAGGAGCTTGGACCGACAGTGGCGCCGTATGATCCTTGCGCGATGGCGGCGCCGTATGATCCTTGAGCGACGGCGGTGCCGTATGATCTTTGAGCGACGGCGGTGTCGTAGGAACCTTGAGCGATGACGGCGCCATAAGAACTTGGAGTGGTAGCACCGTATAAGCTTGGAGTGGCGGTGAGGTATAAACTTGGAGCGGCGGCACCGTATGAGCTTTGTGCGATGACGGCTCCGTATGAATTTGAAGTGCCGGTGTCGTAATAACATTGAGTGGTGACATTGTAAAAACTTGGAGTAGCGACGTTATTTACTGACCACTCTGATTGATAAGAATATGAATTGATTGGTTGTCCGAGCGGAAAATTCCCAGGAATGTCCGACGGATACTGTCCTCTAGCGCCAAAAGAATTCCAAGAATTGTGCTGGTTGGAATAAGATACATTTGGTGTAGGAAATTTGGTCGATGATGAGGAAGGAAGGACTTCTGATTGAGGTTGTGGAGTATCGATTCCTCCTTTGTGGGTAGATGAGGATATTTTAAGCAATGTCGTCAATCTTGTCGAAGAAGATACATCTCTTTAGACGTTTGTTCGGATGATTGTTGAAGCGCCGTATTCAATTTAAGAATTTCTGCTTCTATGCTTGAGAAACCCTGTGAGTACTCCGCCTGTCTTGTTTTGATTATTTGCCATATTTCTTGCTGTCGGGTGGACAAATCTTTCAGGCAAGTAGAAGATTGGCCTAAGAGAGGTCCATACATTTTGAATTAGTTGGAGCTTTCTTCGGCTTTAAAAAAAAATACTCTCAACTTTTCACCGATTGTCAAATCAAAATGAAAGGTAAGCAAGCATTAATTGTTTGACAACCACTGCTAACTTTTCTACCAAAAACAATGTCAAATCAATTGAATTCAGACTTCTTCTCAAATCAATCCTGCAGACTTTTCGGACTTTAGAGGGGGAAAAGTCAAATCAATTGAATTCAAATCAATTGAATTTTAGACTTTTCAAACTTTTCGGACTTCTTCTCAAACAATGTCAAATCAACCCTGCAAACATTAATTGTTTATTTTTTGCGGACTTTAGAGGGGGGAAAGAAGATTGATGTCGGGCGGCGTTTCTTGAGGTGGCCGGAGAGCAAGAAAATGGTGGACCGGCGGCGATTCTCAACGAAATGAAGATGACTGCTCCGACGAGGAAGCAGCGGTTGGAGAGGGAGTTCTCTCAACGAGGTTGTAGGAGGCGGCGCAGCGGTGGCGGAGGCGGCGCAGCGGTGGCGGAGGCGGCGCAGCGGTGGCGGAGGCGGCGCAGCGGTGGCGGAGGCCGCGCAACGGTGGCGGTGGCGGCGACGGAGGCAGTGAGGTTGCTTTCTTGATTGCTGATGGCGGGCAGCGTTTCTTGAGGTTGCCGGAGAGCAAGAAGTTGCATGGGATGACTGTTCCAGCAGGGGCAAGGAAGCGGCGGTGGTGGCGGGAGCCTCTCAACGAGAGCATCAATGTAACGGTCCAAGCCGTTACAGATTCTCCAGCCGGGGACGGAAGAGAAGAAGGGCAAGGCCTTCAGAGGCTATTACCTGGCTACAACTACTCCTATTCTATACTAAGAGGAAAAACATAACATTCTTATTTCATGCCCCTAAGCTATTACAGGAATGCCTATTTATAGAGGCATACTAATTACAATAGCCAATGACACCTTGCCACGTGGATATACAGTTGTTACAGAGAGCTTGAACATCCGACCTCCTTGATAAGGAGTCCTCAGGCGGGCTCTCAACACCAACTGAGCTACAACTCAATTGGTGATGAGAGTTCAATTAAGAATTATTTATCTAGGAGGTCGGGTGCTCGATCCCGGCCTCAACAACCTATTGTGGTTGTGGCCGACCCAGAGACCGGTTGGGGTATGCGGACTGTAGCCCTGATAAAGCCTCCCCGGTGGGTCTCCATGGTGGCAGGTAGGTGAATTCCCGTCCCGCATCAATAGAAACACATAGGAAGCTTGATGTTCGGGGAACAGTAATTTCATATGAACAATGATCAAATTTGTTGATGAATGGTTAATATAGTTTAGAGTTCTACCTTGTTCTCTCTAGTTTTCCCCACAGGACCTCTACGAAGTCTAATGATTGTCTAAGGCTCCACCATATATTCACCAGGTATGATGTTGCAGATCTGTGGAGGTAGTTGCGAGCAATCATCTTCTAGGATTAATCGCAATGGTAGAATCAAAGCCTTTCTTGAATCCTTGGATCAGACATGGTGATAATGGATGGTTACCCACAGTTTGGATCTGAGATTCGAAGTGGAGCTAGTAATGCAAATAAAGATGGTGATGAACAGCAAGTAATGCAAATAAAGATGGATATGAACAGCAAGTAATGCAAATAAAGATGGAGATGAACAATCAACAACTGCAAGCTATGGAGGATCTGCACAATATGATCATCTGTGAAATGTGAAATTAGCGCCACATGGGGAATATCTCAGCAGCCTAAGTATTAAATGTATCACCCAACCATCAACTTCCAATCTATTGTATTCCAGAACTCTCTATGCCTGTATTCTTAGGTATAGACGCTGATGAATGAAATTAACAAGTGAGCTTCTTATCTTTCAGTTCTCTTTCATCTGATTTGCTTCCATTATAAAACCTGCAATACAAAATTTCAAATAATTCTAAGAGTGGTATCAGAGCTAGGTTGGAGGACTTCATCATTCTATCGTTCATGGCCTCAAGCTCATCATCTACCCCTAGTTTCACCCATGCCTTCATCCCTGTCTTCACAGGAGAACTTTACGAGCAATGGAGTGACAAGATGACCACCCTTCTCCGCTCTCAATACCTTTGGGACATCGTCAAATCGGGACCAACAGTAAACGAGAAGGTGATTGGTGATGCAGCTAACAAACCATCAAAAGAGGAAACAATGCAAGATGCTCGCGCCCTGCACCTAGTCTTGCACAAAAAGCCCGACCGGGCTGGGCTTGGACCGGGCCGGTCGGGCTCAGGTTTTTTCCTATCGGGCCCAGTCTGAGCCCAGCTTGAGCCGGGCTGGGCTCGGGCTAGCCTGATTTCCATGTGGGATTAAAATCCCGCCTAATTGGCGGGATTTTCCGCTAGCGCGGGTGCCGGGCCCAGGCTAGTCCGGCGCCCGGGCTTTGCCCGGGCCAGACAACCAACTAAAATGGGGGCCCGGTAAGGCCCCAAGCCCGGCCTTGGTCGGGGCCGGGCTTTTCTCGGGTTGGGCCTAGCCGGCCCGAGCGGGCTTTTCCCGGCCCAGGCCCGGGCTTTTCCCGGCCCAGGCCCGGGCTTTTTGTACACGACTACCTGCACCACATACAACAGGGAGAGGCTCCAAACATTTATCCTCGCATCATGGGATCTCAAACTGCTCAGGAGGCACGGAAGATATTAGAAAATGAATACAAGGGCTCACAAAAGAAAATTAAGATCAAAATCCATTCCTTGCACCGCTAATTCGATGCAATACAAATGAAAAAAGGAAAAAAATCCTGAGATTTCTTTGCCCAAATCTCTGGTCTGGTCAACCAGGTTAGAACCTTGGGAGGTACCTTAGAAGACCGACAAATTGTTGATAAAATTCTTCTGTCACTTCCAAGGAGTTATAACACATTGTATATTCTATCTTGGAGGCTCGTGACATTGAAAATCTATCAGTTACTAAACTAATGGGATCTCTCCAATCCTATGAGGACCTGAATGAGCCACCTCTGGATAAGGTCTTTCTCACTAAAATGAACCTCAAAAAGAAACACGATGAAAAGAGGAAGCCGGGAGACTGGAGCTCTGCTAAAACAAACACCACCAAACAAAAGAAGGAAATTGGATTTAAACCAAAATGGGAATCCATATCCAGGCAATCTGATTCCATATTCACTTATTCCTGCACCATCTGTAAGAAAAAAACTACAAGAATAAAGGCTGCTTTTCCGCCGTAAACGATGCAAGACGCCAAGTCACTCAAATCAAAAGTGCTTGTACAAGAAAAGTGAAGAAGCAAAAGTATCAGAAGTAGAGGGGGACAATTACCTCTACACCCGCACTGCCACTACCAAGAACTCCTCCTACACATGGTTCATTGATAGTGACTGCTCAAGCCATATGACCAATGATCGGGCCTATTTCGTCAATCTTGATAAAAACTTCAAGTCAGAAGCCATTTTGGGAGATGAGAAGAAAGAAAGAATCAAATAAAGGGGGAAAAACTCTGTCGAGACTGAAGAAGAAGAAAACAAATTAATACAAAATGTCAAGTTTGTGGCTTTGTGCCCACACTCTCACAAAATTTGTTGAGTGTTAGGCAACTGCTTAGAAGAGGATATCAAGTGATTTTTAATCACAAGAGTTGCCACATTATCAAAGTCAGCTCACAGCAGCTCATTGCCTCAACAGAAATGAGTGGTAGCAACATCTTTACCATAAGACTAAAGCCTGGGAGACAAGATGCCCTCACCTGCCCGCAGGGTTGCATTTCGTCTCCGGCATTGCTCTGGCATCACAGGCTTGGGCATGTCAAATATCAATCCCTCTCACTACTGCAAACTTTGGTGGAAGGAGTGCCGCAAACAACCTTCCAGCCCCAGGTATGTAATATACTTGTGCCAATGGGAAGTCTCATTGACTTCCTTTCCCTCAGGCGGCTTCTCAAAGGGCCTTGAGATCACTTGAACTCCTCCACATTGATTTCTGGGGGTCTGCAAATTTTCCTTCATTGGGAGGGAAGTGATTCTATCTACTGATAATAGACGACTTCAGCCATTTCATGTGGCTGTATTATTTAGAATACAAATCATAAGCTTTTGCATGGTTCCAAAGCTTTAAAACATTGGTTGAAAAACAATTAGAGAGAAATATTAAAACTTTGAGAAGTGACGGGGGAGGGGAGTTTTTATCATCACAATTTATATTTTTTTTTGTGAAGAAGCAGGGATACGCCGAGAACTCGCTGCCCTTGGGACACCCCAACAGAATGGAGTAGTAGAGTGACACATTGAACCATTGTAGAGATGGCCAGGTCAATGCTCATCCACAAATCCTATCCAAAGAACCTTTGGGGAGAAGCTGTATCCATGGCTGTATACATCCTCAACAGGTGTCCAACAAAATCATTATACAAATCAACTACATATGAGAAATTGTTGAAGTAAAGACCAAATGTTGAACATCTAAGAATCTTTGGATCAATTGCCTATGCCCACAAATACAGAGAAAAGATGGATAAGCTCCACCAATCCAGCACCCAATGTATCCTCATTGGATATTCGATGAGAGCAAGGCATACAGATTGTTAGAACCTCTAACAAAAAAACTTATAATATCAAGGGATGTAATATTTGATGAAAAAAAAGGACGGGAGTGAGGCTTAGATTCAAGTTATGCACATCCCACGGAGCTGCTGGTTGAGTTGGAGTCTCCTCGCGACTCCATCCTCGCGAACGACATTTTATATCGAGCTGAAAATGTCAAATCCGATCTCGATTCATCACCGCGAACGACATTTTATATCGAGCTGAAAATGTCAAATCCGATCTTGATTCATCACCGCTCCAGAGAATAAGAACTATCGAAGAAATCTGTAGAATAGCAGAACGAGTGATGTTGCTCGCTACTCCAACCACCTTCGAAGAAGCAGTAAATGTAAAAGTATGGAGAAATGCAATGAAAGAAGAAATGGATGCAATTGAAGCTAACAACATCTGGACACTTGTATCCACACCAGCCAACAAAACTATTATAGGCTTGAAATGGGTATACAAAGTGAAGCAGAACGAAGATGGATCAATCCTCAAGCACAAAGCTCGCATCGTAGCAAAGGGACACTCAAAGAAATATGGAGAAGACTACGGCGAGTCTTTTTCCCCAGTGGTGGCAAAAATGACAACCATTCGAATGATACTCGTTGTTGTTGTTGCACAATTCAAGTATCTGTTATACCAGCTGGGCGTAAAGTCCGCATTTCTTAATGAAGAATTATCAGAGGAGGTCTATGTTCTTCAGCTAGAGGGTTTTGACAAAAAAGAAGAAGAAGATAAAGTCTACAGGCTCCATAAAGCCTGTATGGACTTAAACAAACTCCTCGAGTTTGGCATGACAAAATCAACGTATTTTTCATAAAAGAAGGGTTTGCTTGAAGCCTCAGTGATCTTACCATGTACGTTAAACAAAATGGAGATGCCCAGACTATCGTCTGCCTATACGTAGACGATATCATCATTATCAGGAATCATTCAACAACTATTCATCGATTTAGGGACAAGATGATGCAACAATACAAGATGACTGATCTTTGCCTCCTCAAGTTCTTTTGCGGGCTACAGATCAAACAATTTGAAGGCAACATTTTTATCACTCAAGAGCTATATACCACAAACCTCCTGAAGAAATACAAGCTCGATCAATGCAATCCTGCTCTCACTCCTATGGCCACAAATGAAAAATTATCAACAAAGAAAGAGGAAAAAGAATCTGCAGATGAAGAAGAGTTTCGGAACCTTGTAGGTTCTTTGATTTACCCCACGAACACCAAACCCGATATTGAGAATTCTGCCAATATCATAGCAAGGTTTGTGAGTAAACCAGGCAAAACCCACCTTTAGCTGCTAAACGAATTCTTCGTTATCTCCAAGGGACGAAAACCTTCGACTTACTCTACAAAGGGGGACGAGAAAGCAAAAATAAGAGGATTTACTGACTCCGACTGGGCTGGGGACGTGAACGACAGGAAAAGCACCAACGGGTATCTCTTCCTGTTCGGACCCATTTCATGGAGCTCGAGAAAACAATCCACGACAGCTTTTTCAGCCACAGAGGCGGAGTACATTGCACTCATCACCGCTGTTTGTGAAGCCATATGGCTGAAAAAAATGCTAAAAGAGATTTGCGGAGAAGAAGTCAAGAAAGAGATAAAACTTCACTGTGACAACACATCGAAATTTGTTGAGCAAGAGGTAGGCTGAGCATGCTTCATAGTTTTAGAGAGAAAATTTGTTGTTAAAATTATAAAAAAGTAAGCAATTAAAATTTTTTTTATAAGAAATTATAGAGAAGGTATATAGATGGGAGTGGAACGAGAATGCAGAGTTTTGGTCCTCTCACCGGCGGCTTACATCATATTTCAGATTTTGGGTCCCCTCTTCGGTGTCCTGCACCCTTAATTATTAATGGCGCAAGGTGCACCAAGGCACAACGGGATCTTGGAGCCTAGGCGCAAGGCTCAAGGTACATGTGCGCGCCCGACGAAGGCAAGACGCAACCACATTCATTTAAAAAAATAAGCATCAAACATTAGTTCATCTTCTTGATCAGATTTTTCATCTATTATACTCATTAATCATTCATTACTATCATTTATATCTCTTTAAAAATAGAATTAACATAGTTACTTGCATCATATCTAAGTATTAACACTTGATTATATTTCATAAACATTAGATCATGTAACTATTGAGTTCTTACATTATTTTTTCTTTCTTTTGAAAAAAAAGATTTGCAACAGAAATCGTGACACGCCTTTTATGCTCCAAAAGGCACAAAAAAGGCGCACGAAGGCACAAGCCTTTGAGCCTGGATCCTTAGGCCTGCCTTTAACAACATAGCAGCTGCACCATAAATTGAGAATGTCAAATAAGCAAATAGGATGCCCTACATCAGATTTGCATGATCTAGTGTTTATGAAATAAGTAAAAGATTTATGCCGCTGACGAAGGATTACCTTGTGGAGTCCGAGCGTAGTCTCCGGCTGTGAAGAGACGCGTAGCGAGGAGTTACTCGGCAAAATTCCTAGATCCACACTTGGAACCTAAAAACAGAGGGTTTAGATCCAACTATGTTGAAGAAAATAGTGAGAATATGATTGCCTTATGGATTCTGGTGCGCTGGCCGAGTTTCTTCTCGCACTCAAGGGCGATGCGGAGAAGGCCGGTTCCCATTTATTGCATGAAACGTGCGGTGGGGACGGTGAGCTCGAGCATCACCGTCTCCGTCAACCTCCTCTGCACCTTCGTCATCGCGCAGTCCTTACATGCCCTCCACTGCTCCTTGAAGTTCGCTATCTACTTGGCTTCACCGCCTGGATTTCGTAGCAGTTAAGCCGTTGCTTATCTGATCTTTTACGATGGCAGAGGTGATGCCGAAGAGCTCTGGTAGGGGTGCGGAGAAGGTGAGGCTAGGGCAGCGGGTTCCGAGAAGCTGAATGATGGGCGAAGCTTTAGAGTGCCGTTGAAATGAAAGGACGTGACATGATAGAGTTTTGAGCCGCGCAGAAGGATTAACATAACCAAGACTGGCAGTAGTGGCAGAGAACATGTGGGCGACGAGGAGCACCAGACTTACTGCATAGGAGATGTGAGACGACGCCTTCGAACCAATAGAGGACAGATAAGTCACCTAGGTCAAGAGTGCACTCAAGAGGACGGAGGAGACCGACGAGGTTCGACGACTGCAAGTGACAGTGGAGGAGGCCGACGAAGGAGGTCCGACGGCTGCAAGAGGCAGCGAAGGTCTGGAGGCTGCAGGAGGCAACGAAGGAAGTCCGGCGACTGCAGGAGGCTGCGGAGAAGACCGGCGGAAGAGGTCCAGCTGCTGTAGGAGGCAACAGAGGAGGTCCAACGACTACAGGAGGCAACGTAGAGTGGTGTGCTTCGGGCTGCAGAAGGCAGCAGAGATTGGAGGAGGAAGATTGGCTGCAGAATCAGAGCGAAAGACGCAGACGATAAGGAGTACAATGATATCGACTAATCGCAGCGAGATCGGCGGTGAAGCACGGCGATAGACAGGGAACGAACCGAAGAAGAGGCGCTGTGATATCGAATTATCGGAAGAAGAGGCGCGGCGATATTTACTCCCATGTAGCATAATGATAGACGACCCAACGGGCTTCCTCTTCTGCGGCGAAGAAGAATAAGAGGCCGGTGATATCGACACCCGCGAAGCACCGACGACCCATCGGTCTATCTCTCCTACGAAGAAGAAGAAGAGGCAGATGCGCACGAGAAGATGAGAAGCACAACAATGAAGAGCAACGTGCAGGAAGGATGAGAGGATTGGAATCGATAGGGAACAGGATCCGGATCGGCGAGAAGCAGCGCTCGGATCTCTGAATCCGCGGGGGGGGGGGGGGGGGGGAAACATGAAGGGAAGACCTAGGCTCTGATGACACCATGATAGAATGAAATGATCCAATCTACTATTCACAATAACAGTAGAGTATATATATACATGTATAAGATAGGGTGCTCACAACAGTGTAAGAGGCCGACGAAGGATGTCCGGGGGCTGCAGGAGGCAGCGGAGGTTTGGTGGCTGCAGGAGGCAGCGGAGAAAGTCTGGCGGTTGCAGGTGGCATTAGAGAAGACCGGCGGAGAAGGTTCGACTGCTTTAGGTGGCAGCGGAGAAGGTCCGGCCGTTGCAGGGGGCAACGGAGAGTGGCGGGCTTCAGGCTGCAGAAAACAGTGGAGATTGGAGGAGGAAGAATGGTTGCAGAATCATAGCGGAAGACGCAGGCGATAAGAAGTACAATAAGATCGACTGACCGCAGCAATCGACGGTGAAGCACAATGATAGACAAGGAACGATCCAAAGAAGAGGCGCAGCAATATCGAACGATCGAAAGAAGAGGTGTGGCGATATCGACTCCCGTGAAGCACAACGATAAACGACCAAACGGGCTTCCTCTCCTACGGTGAAGAAGAACAAAAGGCGCAGTGATATCGACACCCGTGAAGCACCGACGACCCAGCTGGCTTGCTCTCCTGCAGAGAAGAAGAAGAAGAGGTAGATGCACACGAGAAGATGAGAGGCACGACAAAGAAGAGCAGCGTGCGGGAAGGACGAGAGGATCGGGATCGATAGGGAACAGGATCCAGATCGGCGAGAAGCAGCGCTCGGATCTCTGAATCAACGAGGGGAAACGGGAAGGGAAAACCTAGGCTCTGATGTCATGATAGAATGGAATGATATAATCTACTATGCACAATAACGATATAGTACATATATATACATGTACAAGATATGATGCTCACAACACCCAAGGTGAGCCTAATGTAAGTCTTTCTTAAGAATGTACAGTATATCTAACACTGATTATCTGATGCGAGAACAAACTATGCGCGCATCAACACTTTACGCCCCAACCCGAAGGTACTCCCCTCCATCCTTCTCCCAAAACATAAATATGATTAGAAACAAAGAGCAATACCTTTTGTAGTTTAAATAGCATAAATTTAGTGCTTTTGAAAGCCAAGGTATATTTGGGCGGCAAAAAGCACAAGCCGTCCATTCCACCAGCAAGAAATATATATATAAACCATATTAAATCTTTGCAGCCAACTAATCATTTTCGTAACTACCCTTTTTATCACCATTCACCGTCCCATTCGCCATTGCCTGGTTTTTTTATTACTAAATTTATAACAAGTTCTTTGAATGTCTTACGAAAACAATCACGTCTCTGTTGATTTTATAATTTAATTTATTTCTAATTCCAATTGTTTCAGACCTTAGATTACTGTTTATCTCCTACACAATTTTTTGATTTATTTTGGAGCTGGTCATGCATATATATTAAGGAAGCACGCCACTTTCTGATAGTTGGAATCTGAATTGCACTTAGTACATTTAATATTATGAAATGATTAGTCAACTCTGAGTTAGTGGGCATTAATAAAAAGTTGACTTTTGTGATTTCTGCGCATAGTGCTTCTTGCATTATTTATACGGGAATGAGGGTGGTAAAGTGCTTTTGTGCGTTTTACCATAAAGTGCACACATTCAATGGTTGATTAAAATGTGTACATTGCGCTTTGAGATGTGCGCATTGCACTTTGAGATGTGCGCATTGCACTTTGAGATGTGTGCATTGCATTGATCGACATCTCCCCCATTAGACGTGCTCACTTTATGGTAAAGTGCACTTTACCACCCACATTCCCTATCCATACAGAGTAACGATGTAAGCCGTACAAAATTAAACTAGTGTTTTGGGAGAGCGCTTAGAGAGATGGGACGGTAACACGCGGTGATGTGAAACACAAATAGTGTCTGGATCAAGGTTGTCAGGATCAAGATCCTAGATGAGATTATTCGGTGGTAGGATCGGATCTGATAGTAGGGTCGGATCGAGGATCGTTTTACAAAATCAGGATCGATTTACAAAATCTGGATCGTAGGATCGTAAGACCTGTAATCCGGATTGCGATCCTTACAACCTTGGTCTGGATAGCTCCATTTGCAAACATCATTTCTGCAAAATGCCACCACAGGCATTTGTATGTGTTAGGGCGTTAGCAGTTTATGAATGCCTCAACCTCAAAAACGGAGTTTTAGGTTTGAATGTTGCCCAGAAGTTTCAACAGAATATTGCACTTTCATTGGTGGAAATCTGGTCACATGGCATAGCAAGAAGCAAAATGTAGTGGCCAGATTTAGCGTTGAAGCCGAGTATCGGTCAATGTCTCAAGGCCTCTGTGAAGGTTTATGGTTGCGCACCTTATTGTAAGACCTGGACCTTCAGGAGGATGCACTCATCTCTCTGTTTTGTGACAACAAAGCTGCTATCAGCATAGCTCATAATCCGGTCCAACATGACAAAACAAAACATGTCAAGGTTGAACGTCATTTCATCAAAGACCATCTAGAAAAAGGAAATTTAGTCACTCATTTTGTTCACTCCAGAGATCAGTTGGCTGACGTCTTCACTAGCTTAGGGTGCGATGTTTTTATTGATGATATCCGTAGACTCGGAATGACAGATATCTACCATTTGACTTGACGAAATCAAGTCAGTTTATATGTGTATGCGTTGTTGTATTTTAACACTCATATGAGTGTTTTAGTCTTGTATGTGTTTTTCCCTTACTCTATATATAAGAGTATAGGGTTGTTTAATGGTATTATCATTCGATTGCATCTCTCAACTCTTGTATAATGTAGATGCTGGCAAGAGTAGTTTAATTTCACATTAGATAAGAGAATATGCAATTGTAGAAGTATCAGGCCGCTGGCCCTCACCCTTGACCTCAAGCTAATATGTTTTTAACTACCAGTGTATATCGCCCAACTTCAATTTTCCTCAAGTTTTCGCTCCCCACATATCTGCCAATAAAGCAACGGTACTAAATGTTTTCATTTAGAGGCCAAATTACCGGTGCACCTGAACATAAGTTCAGAAACCCCCTAACCTGATTGACTAGACCCAATCAATAGTTTTGTTTGGAGGATTCTATGCACCATTTGGTTGGTAGAGAGTCCTTATCTTAAGGACAGCTTAATTTAATACTTATTAATGATGGAGGCATGGAGCTGCCTCTGTAAGAACTAGTAGAGTGGAAATAATATCATTCATATTAAAGATTTATTTGGTATATCAAAATAAATTGATATAGCTAGTCTACAACTTTTCATATACTGACACTACTATGATTTGCAAGCATCCATCACAAAGGTCTTCTCTCAATCAAGTCTTCCGGAGATCAAACTAACTTGATCCAACAGGCATCATCCGATAGAATTCGGCAAGTGCGGAATCATCAATGGTGTTGGGGATCGGGTCCTCCAGGGCTCAAGCGCTTCGGCTGGAACACCGGCATTCTCGTCTTCGATCCAACAGCGAAAACCTCCTGAACCACTCCCTCCGACTTGCTCCGATGGCTTAGCGCCCGGGATCCTGAGCTCAAAAATGTCGAAGAAAGTATCAAGAAGAGGCAGAGAAAAGCTCTTGAGGAGGAGAATGCCATCAAGATCACCATTTTCAGCAGTCTGACAGAAATTTAAGCAGACATGAGGTTTATGTTCAGGCTTGGTCTTATATAAGCACAATTCAAAGTGGAGGCCACACTATCAAGTATAAAAAACAGTGGAAAAACTTGTCTCCTTGTGCTTGAAAGCAGAGGTGGCCTCAAAAATCTTTTATGGGCATATAATTGAAAAAAAACACTTAGTAGAAACAAAGGGCATGCAGAAAAGTTCATGTAGTTAGATAACACACATGCGTCATTGTGATTTTCTGAAGTCATAGTTTTGTGTCTTCTTCCTTTTTTTTTTGTATTGAAAATGTTTGTGCAGTGTGAATCTAGTCAGTTCTTCTTCTCAGGGCTCAAATGGGAGCTTAGATTATCTTCTTTTAATACAATTTTATACCCAAAACATCATGACATTGATCTCATGCATAGCAATGTCCTACAAAACATGCTTTCTTCATGTAGTCTTGCTAATGTAGTCTTTCTTCATGCGCCATTGTGATCTGGTCTTTAAAAAATGCAGACAATATTTTTTCCCTTTTTTGAGTAACTTCCATTTGGAACCTCAGATCTCCAAAAATGTTTTTTCATGTCTAATTCAAGCTGCAGGGAGGGGGTCACATTCAGCAATGCTGTTCCATCTCCATATCCAATTGCTAATCTTTTATCCTCCCTAGAAGGTCCTTAATCACGCATATGAACCGTATAGTTGATCCTCACTCATGGACTCGAGCTTTTTCGTTGAATATGAGCATCAAAGCTGGTGGTTTTGTCGGGACAAGTATGTTCACTTGGTTTGTATAGTCTCGGTTGATTCAATCATGGTTAAGCAAGATTCTAGAGCGGGTGACTCCCATGATGACTTCATGCGACTGAATGATGGTCATCGATGTCTCTCAAACTTCTAAATTAGTCCCTATAGTTTATGTAGAAGTTTAAATTGGTCGCTATAGTTTCAAATAGTTAAGCATAGGCTCCGTTTGGGAGGACTTATTTTCACCGGTCAAGCGGTCATGACCGCTTGACCGGTGAAAATAAGTCCTCCCAAACGGAACGATAGTCTCTAAAATTTCCAACTTTTTGAAATAAGTCCTAGTTAACTTTTCAATCTATATTTTTAACATTTTCTGACATTTTTGACTATAACTCATCTATATTTCTAACAAAGTCTTATTTCAAAAAGGCTATAGAAACTATAGGGACTAATTTTAACTATTTCAAAATATAGGGATCAATTTCATCTTTTACTTAAAGTTTAGTAACTGAATTAGGTATTTAGCCTTATTATTATTATTATGATGATGATGATAAAAGCAGTGTGGCTGTTGGGAGTTTTATTTGGCTGTATAAGCATAAAAGGACAAAAGATTGAATATGAACAATCTTTTAATGGAATGGACGGCAAAGTCGTATACGCGATCACCCAATTAAGTTCTGTCATTTGCGATGCATACAGAAAAATTCTTAACACTTTAATTATATAAATTAATTGATTCACAATCAGGCATGTTTGCTAAGCAAAAGCACCACTTTTTCATCACACTATAGCCTTTTTTTGTATAAAAAATGTTGTCTTTTTAAAATCCTTTGTGGTTGAGTGGATCTTCATCACAGGCCAATCAACTGTGATGGATTACAAAAAAAAAATCTCTTTTTTGACCATAGAATCAGACAATGCTTCATTAGGGTTCCATATATAATGGGTTTATTAGGTAGACCTTTTTATCTTGATTTGTTTTACTAATATAAGTCATGGTTTGTATGAAATCCATGCACTCTCTTTACTACGTATTGTACGCCCCCGAGTTTTATGCTTTAAAAGATGAAAAAGCGATAGGCGTAGATTCGGAAACATCGATTATTAGGACATGCTATGTTAGAATGCATAGACATCATCATGATTCACACACACAATATTCTTCAATCTTAAAGGAATCATTGATCATTTTGTATTGCTTTCTACAACTTAGGGCGTGCATGTACTACTTCCCCGTCCGTAAGGTGAATCATTAATGAAGGAACAAGTATTTATGTCCGTGTGTTGATGAGTCAGGCGTATAAATTCTTAACTTCAGACCAATTCAGGGTTATTATGATGCGGGTGAACTGTGAAGGGCATGCCAGATTAAGAGTTCCTTTGATGCGGTAAGTTTGAACAAAACGACATCATCATAGAATGCATGTTTGACATGAAAACAGTTGTGACTGCCACCAATAAAAGAAAACTAGTTTTGAACATAAAAGTGGATGATGTTCCTTAGGTGAGGTTGGACGTTCATGGACGACGATTCATAACCACCGATTCATGACCGTCGTTGTCGTGCCAAACGGAGCCCATACGACAGTGACTCATTTTACTAACCTGCATTGAAATCATGTTATAATTTAAGCAGCATCCAACCCAATTACTTTGATGTAAGAGGAGAGAGCACTCAAGAATACACGACATCCGATCATGTGTCGAAATACGTTGAATGAACATCCTCTCCAGTGTAGCATTGTGTACTTAATATAGATCTCGAACTCTTTCAGCTAAATACATTAGCTTTAACTTAAATGCTTGGTTTTAATATGATAGTTGTTGATAATTTAACTCACTTCTATTGTGTCTTTGTGACAATCAAATATTGCACTACAATGAGCAAATTTAAAACACACACGAGGCAATTAGTACGCAAATTTTTATTCGACAGATCCCCATATCAAGGTTAAGAATATAAGATGATCGTAGTCCAACCCATAAGATCTTAAATAAAAAATTAAGTATGAAAATTAATACATACTCTACAATTGAGATTACAATTGCGACTAAGGAATCAAGACGCATAATTAAAAGAGAGAATACAAAATTTACCCGTGAAATGCAAAAACCCCAAAACCCAAATCAGTGTGATTCGCTTCGTCTGGTTTCCTAAAAATATTTGAAGTCCTCCAACAATCTCTTTTTTTTTCTAATAGTTGTTGGCATTCTACTTCTACACAAACATGTATGAGTCACTCTGATCTAGGGGTGTAAGACGGAACCAACTGAACCGTCTAATCGAATCAAATCAAACCAAATCACACGCTCGGTTCAGTTTTAGTAGGCTATGGTTCGATCACGATTCCAGTTTTTAAAAATGCATGGTTCAGCTCAGCTCAGAATTTTGAATGTCAAACCCAACCATATTAGCACTTACATTAACATTTATAATTTAGTATCATAATATATTTGTTTTGTTTGGGGGTCAAGATTGACACAAAACTTAATTTATGTTACAGTAAGCTATTAACTTGAGTTACACATTGCTTCTCTTCTCACGCAAGTCACGGTGATAATTAAACATCATGAATAGAAGTATGCAACTATGTTTCTTAAAATTTTCTTTAATATTATGTATTCATATTTCTTTTATTAAACCGCCAAAATCAAACTGAATCAAATCATTCGGATCGATTTGGTTTCAATGGTTGCACAATTCATTTCGGTTCAAAAATTTTGAAGCACGCAGAAGTGATTCGGTTTATGATTTTGCTTAGAAACCAAACCATTAAATACGACTCTGATAATTCCATATATAGGCCAATGAAGGGATGCCCACATCCAAGGCAAAAATGCCCCTGAGCCTTCCGTCCCAAATGTGGCTCACTGCTCGTTCGAGTCTACGCCGCCGACAATTGATTCGCCTCTGTTCACTATGCAAAATGCACACTCCAATGCCTCCGTTCACCATGCAAAGCAAATCACCTCCGCCATGACAACACCAAAATCTTTGATTCTGCACCTGCATGCGGCCAATATTGTCGTGCGCACAGGGCCAACCCACCCCATTCAAACCGCGGCGGCTGTAATCAGAAATTTGGGTGATTTTTTTTTACATTTATCATACTTTTTCCAATAGTTCTCAATAAAAATTAATAAAAGTATTAATTCCAGTACTTTATGAGTTGTGACTAATTAAATTGTTGTATTTTTCAAGATTTTGAGAACCGGATCAGAGATCGAATCGGTGAGCTCAAAGGTTCAAGCTCCGATCGATTGGACCAATTGGACCGGGGTCGAACCTTTTGTCAGTTATTTATATATATATATATAATAATATTTTTAGAAAATAAATAAATTAACGTTATAATAAATATTTGCATATATACTGTTATTTATCATCATTATATTTTGGTATAAATAAAAACAATATATTCATTAGCACCATATAACCGACCCCACTATAATAGGATAAAGACGTATATAATAATTTTTTAATTAAAAATAAAAATAATTAAGGATATTATATAAGTTAATAAAAATAATTAAGGATATTATATTAGCAAAAATGAATAATAATTTTTTAATTAAAATGTTAAATTTATTTTACTAATAAATATGAATAGATATATTATATATATAATATAATTCTTGTGTTTTTAACAAAGTCAATTTAACCTAGTGGATGGCGCATTTAGATTATATTAATAGGTTGCAGGTTCGAATCACAACAGCTTCCAGGCTTAAATAGGGATTTTTACCCACCCGGTTTTGGGGAACCGGCCACGGTCCCGGGTTTCCGGTCGACCCGCCCGGTTTCCTGGTTTTTGGGCGGTTCATGTGTAATCCGGTTCTTGTACATGGACTGAATAGGTGCCCGGTCGGGGTCCGACCGGCCGGTCGGTCCGATTTTTAAAAGCTTGGTATTTTCACTATTTTGCAAGTATAAATTTGTAAAGAATATATATTTAATTATTTAGCCTTCATTTGGTTTAGTTTTTGGCTAAGTTCTGTTTTTCCCAAACGAAAAGCCTCTTTGTTTTTTTGTTTGTTTTTCCGCCGTATATTCAAACCGCTTCGTTTATCTGCATGCCTAATAATCGGTGTCCCCAAACCGGAGCGGCGACCTCCATTTGGCAGCGTTTAGGCCACGCAAAGGCGCGCATCACAACAGGGCTGGCGGATTCTGCATCTCACGGTGCTCCAGCACCTCCTCATACTCCTCCATCTTGAGGTCATCGCCGCCGGAGGTGGAGTTGAGACTGGCTCCGCCTCCGCCTTCGCCAAGCTCTAGCCTCCATCTGAAGGTCACCGCCACCGAAGGTGGAGAAGTTAAGACCGGCTCGGCCAAGCTCTAGTACATTTTTTTGACTGTTGCGTTTTTGTGTAAACTCATGGGAGCAAAAACACTCTTGTGATGTTTTAATTTGATAATTTCGAAATATATATATCTGTTAATATCGTTTCATTGAGGCTCAAAGGACAGTTCAAGAACTATAATAAAAAACTAAATTGCCGGTTGAAGAATAAGCTGCGGGGATAGCTCAGTTGGGAGAGCGTCAGACTGAAGATCTGAAGGTCGCGTGTTCGATCCACGCTCACCGCATTTTTTTTTTGAAATTAATTAATTATATTTTAAAAAAAAGTGGTGTTAAGTGCAAATCAATTTTGAGATAAGTGCAAACCAATTTTAGATAAATGTATCTTAAATTTTTCGATTTGCACATAACCATGATTTGCACGTAGTCAAAATAGGTTTACACATAAAATTACTCTTAAAATAAAGCCTAAACTTTGAACAATCTTCTTGCTCTTCCGTTCAAATTTTTTTTTTTTTTTTTTTTACTTTCTTTTCATTTTAATCAATGCATGAATCTGTAAACAACTTGAGATTTTGTAGTTCGCCGCATTTTTATTTATCTCTTGCAGTCTTACAGATATATAATCAGCCACAAGAAAGTCGAAACTTTGAACAATCTGCTTACTCTTCCAATCAATCAATTTAAAAAAAGCTTTAATTCGTTTTAATCAACGCATGAATTTGTAAACAGCATAAGATTTTGAAGTTCCACCGTGGTGGCAGAGTCGCATAATCCCTTAATTACTGCAGATCACATATGATCGAGAAACAAACTGTAGAAACAAAAACAGAGACTCGGAGAAGAAGATATCTGAAGACGAGCGCCATTGACGGAATCAGCGGAATTCCTTCCTCAGAACTTGAGCGGCTCGGTCATGCTTCGACACCCCATCGCCATTCTTGAACACTTCATCTGCAAATATCCTCTTCATGTTGAAACCAAGAAGACGGCCGCTTGAAGAAGGAGAAGGGAGGTTTGGCTCGCCGGAGGGGAGACGGAGGCTGTAGTAATTGCAGAGATGGGTGATATCTCGGAGGGGAATTCTTCTGCTCCTCCTCCTTTGGCTACGCTTCTTCTTTATGATTCTCTTCCCGGAGCAGCAGAGATGGAGAGCAATGGAAGAACAGTTCTCCTTGTCGCTGAGCGAGAAGACAGAAGGAACACCCATTCCTCTTCTTCCACTCTGTTTTTCTTGATAGACTCTCTCACATGGAGAGCAGCAGGGAACAAGAGGAAGAGGAAGAGAGGAGAGAGGCGGTAGATTTGTAGAAGGGATTTTGGGGGTTTCATGTTTGAAGAAGAAGGGGGGAAGAGGCGGGGGAGTTGAAAAGAGGAAATCTTTGAAGAGGGAGGAGAAAAATGAATCCGTTGTGGAGGGAGATTTAAATTTTTTAAGGAGGTTTAGGCCGGAGAGACGAACATCGCCGGAAAAAATTCCAGTTTTTAATTTTTATTCTCCCGCCACGGCCGCCAAATTCCGGTGGAAAAAGGAAAGCCGTCCATTAATAATTTCTAATATGTGAATATATGATGGACGGTTTGATCAATCGGTATAACTAGGAAAGCTATTTAATTTCTAATATGTGAACACAAATTAACCACACAAATTAATAATTTTATGGCTCTCTTTGGGATACTAGTGTCCTTTTAAAAAGAATATAAGTTCAAGAAAGAGATGTTAAAACTAAAATTTTGTTTGGTTAATTTGTGTTCCCACAATCATATTATTTATTTATTTTGACGTGAATTTTTTAAATTAAATATTGTGTATGTGATTTTCTTATAAATTTGTAGATATAATCTTTTTTTTTCAAACTTGTGAGATCAAACACAATTTATAGGAATAACCACCTTGAGAGTTGATAGGAATGAAATTCTTTTTAGGGTCCGTTTGTTTGCACAGAATTGAGCTCCTGAAATTGGAATTGAAGGTCTAATTCTAATTCCGCTGTTCGTTTGCACGTTTGACATTGGAATTTAAATTTTAATGAATTCCGTGAAATTCATTTTAAACTAAAGACAATTTTTTTCAATCTACATAAGAATTGGACAATTCCGGCAGAGACAAATTTTTAAGCTAAGAGCGGGATTTTCGCCCGAGAGCGCGTGTTGTTGCACGGGTGCGCGTTTTTCCCCCATGAGCGCGTTTTTCGCTGAGACACGCATTTTTCGTCAGGGCGGCGTTTTTTCACCAGGGCGCGATTTTTCCCCACGGGCGCGATTTTTACGCCCGGGCGGCAATTTTTTCACGCGAGCGGGATTTTTCGCCCGAGGGCGATTTTTATCGACCGGACGCGATTTTTTCGTCGGGGCACAATTTTTCACCCGTGCGCGATTTTTTTCGCCCGGGAGAGATTTTTTTTCGCTCAACCGCAATTTTTTCGCCTGCGCGAAATTTTTTCTCAAGTGCGCTTTTTTTGCTCAACCGCGCTTTTTTCTCCTTGACGTGATTTTTTAGCACGAGCGCAAATTTTTTGTCTGACTGCTCTTTTTCCCCGGCCGCGTTTTTCGCCCGGGCGTCATTTTTTTGCAAGGGTGCGAATTTTTCGCCATGTTCCGCATTTTTCGCCCGGACGCGACTTTCTCGCCCCGAAAAATCATAGAAAGACTTGGCAGTTATTCGCAAATCATAGAAAGACTTTTTGACACTTTGCATCTTCAAAATATATCATTTTTAACACTTTGCGTCCCAAATAATAAAAATTTGTACTTTGCACCCACAATTGCATTAATATTAGCAGTTTGCACTCTAGGACCCTTTTGGGAAGGTTATTTCGATTCAGTTGTGAAAGAACGCCTTCAACGTCTTTTCAAACACCGTTAAAGTCTTCTTCTAATTTTCTAAACAACATTCCTTTAAACAGAAACATATAGAAGTTGAAGGATGATTTTCAATTAAATTAAAAATAATTTCATGCACCTTTTTCATCGGCCTGTATTATATTTGGGGATTATTAACCGTAGATCGAATATGGCTCTTCGCAGATCCAAAGACATTCAAAATTGTTATTCACAGAAATTATTGTTATTCGCAGACCAACATTAAAAGTAAAAAAAAATCAAGAAGTGTCAAATAAAATCTTAGTCTTTAGCTAGAGTTTGATACTCATGATCTGAACTAATAAAATGTGAACTAACTGACCTAACAATCTAAAAATTCACAGAAATCGAACTTAAGAAGTGTCAAAAAATATCAAGAAAATGTTTTACTTTTAAACCCCACACCATCGATCCCTATGTCCGTATCGCAAACAAACCATAAACAAACCAGCCAATAAAATGTTTTCAGGAGAGCGACGTCGGCGAGCAGGCGGGCGGCGTCGGCGAGCAGTCGGGTGACGTCGGGCTGGTGGCTGGGAAGATGCAAGAGAGGGGAAGATATGAAGTGCGGCGTGCGGGATCAGACTGTTGAGGAAGAGAAAAGGAATTAAGGTTGGTTTGTGAATAAAAGCTTTCAGAAAGCAAGGGAATTTTAACACATTTTAAAAGTGCTATTTTTGATTTGCGAATAATCATTTTTGATCTGCGGTTAACAATCCCCTTATATTTTGTAGAACATATTGTAGGAACAAACAAGGCCGTTCCCAATATAGGGATTGAATATGATTTTTGATGGATGCAATAAGACAAACTTGCACCTTTTTTCACAAAAAAGTTGTTTCATTGAAGAGGGTTTTTTATGGATGCCACATATTTTTGCTTTAACAATTTTGAATTGCAGCTAGCAGATGATGTAATAGGCTAAAACTCAATTGATATAAATACAAGAAAATATATATAAGAGAAATCTTGGAAAAATCAGATCATTAATGAAGGATTTGTAAGCATTTTTCATAGCCAGAACACTTTTGAAAGGCATATATATAAGAGAAATCTTGAAAAAATCAGATCATTAATGAAGGATTTGTAAGCATTTTTTATAGCCAGAACACTTTTGAAAGGCAAATCATAAACGTCTATTCATAAATCAAAATTTTCATATTTATAAATTATTATATGTAGATCAAGTTTAAATTTTAACAATCAATGTATTCTTCTCGCGAGTAGTGCCCGACAATGAAGAAACATCTTTGTCAATCTTTTGGGTCAATAGGAGAGACAAAAATGGAGAAATTCACGTCATAATGGCAGAATTCATGTCAAATTGTTGGAATGGAGTCGTCGGCATAGACTCAAAAGGTTGTCAAAGAAGTTCCTTCGTTGTCGAGCCTTGCTTAGAAGAAGAAGACATCAATTACTGAAGTTTAAAGTTGATTTGCGGATAGTAATTTATAAACATGAAAAATTTAATCAGCACGAATAGACTTTTTATGATTTGCGAATAACAATTATATATTTGTCAACTGAACAGAAATTTCTGTTCACCGCAATCAGAGGGGGGCTGTTTAGAAGAAGACCGCGGCGGATGAAAAACTAAAAATCTGCATTCTTTCCCAACTGGACAGAAATACCCTCCCAAAAGGGTCCTAGGGTGCAAATTGCAAGTGTTTATGTAATTGGGAGTGTAAAATATCAAAATGTAAATTTTAAATATTTGAGATGCAAAACGACAAAATGATATATTTCTGGCTCTACGCCTCTCCCTCTCCCTCTCCCTCTCCCTCCCAAATTATCTCTCTCGAATAATAATTGTGTACGGGTAGCGCTCCTTCCTCTGAGAGCGGGTGTAATTTAAGCCGTTGATCTAACATATCCAACGTCCGTCATCTCGCCGAAATAAAAAAGAAAAAAAACACAAATTTTGAAGTCCAATTGGACGACGAGATCGCTACCCACGCTCCTTCCTCTGAGAGGAGTAGCGCTCCCAAAAAATTATCTCACACTCTCCCAGCGCCCGCGAGCCCTAGCTGGGGGATGGGTGGACCCAGCTTCAGACACGTTCGGGCATGTGCCCGACCGTGTTTTTCGCGTATTAGCGTTTAGGGCATTTTCATTTCGTGGCTCTCCTTCCGATTTCTGGCACCTGGCAGTGTCGACGACGAGGCTGAGGAAGGCGACGATTGTGGTGATTGGCAGAGGCCGACGGCCGACGAGGGCATTCCTGATTCATGTTTCCATCTTTCCTTCCAATTCCTGATTCCCGTTTCTCTTTCTGATTTCTAGCTTTGTCTGGGCGACTAACTCGCCGACTCCCGCTGTTCTTCCTGAGTTTCTTCTATTGCTTCGTGTCTTCGTTCAACGATTTAGGTATGTATGAATGTGTTTTTTGGTTTTGTTTTCTGATTTTTGGTATGAAAGTGGTTTTTGTATTTTAGCCTTTTAGGGATGGCTTTATAGAGAGCAGGGAGCAACCAAGCAAAGCTTAATCATCAGTAATCTGTTGAATTTTCTCAAGTTGATCAGCAAGGTAGCCCAAACACCAAATTAATATTTTTGGCACTACCCAGATCACAACTTGAACCGCGGAAAGCAGGAAGCAACTCAGATAACCAAAGGCATAGACAGAAGCAAGCAGACCAAATTCTTATTAATCTTCTTTACAGGGCGAGGCATACATGGCGAGACATGATTTCGCCAGTACAAGAAAAAATAGAAACAACAAAACAACTCGGGCGGACAGACTCCAGAAACCGCCGAGACCGCCGAAGCCGCACAGGTCGCTGAGACCGCCCGAACTGAACTGGAACCAATCTGAACACTGAGTCCGCTTGAGACCGCGAGGTCGCGCGGACTCGCCGTTATTCGTCGAACTGCTGCTGAACAGAGGAACCCGCCGCCTACTTGCAGAGACCGCGAGGTCGCGCGGACAGAATAGAACTTGAGATAAAGCTGATGCTGGAAACCGCCAAATGCAGCCTGCAAACTCCACAGAAGTCAGAACCAAACTCCTAGTTCAACACTGCTAGCCGCGCCACCTACACACAGAAACCGGTTAAGCAAACAGCCCGCGCGGATAAGCAAACACAGTCCGCAGCCTATGCTCAAGCTCACTTACTGTTCACTCTGTTATCAAATAACGTGTCGGGGGGGGGGGGGGGGGGTCCTATTTATAGGCCGAGTGAGGAGTGTAGTCACCACCCTATGAGATAGAGTCACCTCCCCAAGGTCGCAGCTAGCAATGCTATCCCGCCGAGTCCGCCCGCATGGGACGAATCAAAACTGCCAAGTCCGGGCGAGATAGCGGACTGCCCAAGGCAGTCCGCCCAGTCCGCAAAGAGATGATACCGCAACCATCAGTCCACGACCACAGGCAACCGCCCGGTCACAGCGGACACTGCGGAAACCCTGAACTCCACAAGAGCAAGTCCAGAAAAGATAACGAGCTCGGCGGATACTAAACCAGTCCGCCAGCTCCAAGCCCAGACCGCGGCTTACCGCAACTTCAAAGAAGAAGAGCGGACTCCAAGCCCAGTCCGCACAGGTCGCGCGCATCACCTGCAGACACAGAACACTGCCGGACTCAATCCAGTCCGCTCAGACCGCAACACAGCCCGCAGTAGCAACGCAGGTCGCCAACCACCAACCCGCCGGACTAAGAACCAGTCCGCGCGGTCAGTCCGCCTAATCCGCCCGGACTGCCCGACCACCCACTTTCACTTCACCAATTTCAACACTCCCCCTTGAAGTGAGAAGTGGTGATAAGGCTGAGTAGACCACGAAGCCGCTGAAAAGGCCCCTTCGCTAGCGACTTGGTGAAGATGTCAGCAAGGTTGTCTTCACTCCGAACATGACCGACCACAAGAGATCCTTCCAGCACTTTCTCCCTTATGAAGTGGTGATCGATCTCAATATGCTTGGTCCTGGCATGACAAACTGGATTAGTTACCAGCTTGAGAGCACTTTCATTATCCCCTCGGAGCAAGGTAGGACCTTGCACTTCCTCATGGACGTCCTCTACTAGCCTCCTTAGCCAAATGGCTTCCCGAGCAGCCAAAGTCGAAGCCTTGTACTCTGCTTCTGTAGTAGAGACGGATACCGAGTCCTGCTTCTTGCTGCACCACGAAATGCCCGCTGATCCACAAGTGAACACATAACAAGAAGTTGACCTTCGGTCATCCGAGTCACCACCATAATCAGCATCCGTGTACCCAAGCAAAGAGAACCTTGCATCCCTTCTGTAAAGAAGTCTCATGTCAGAAGTTGCCTTGACATACTTCAGAATGTTCTTTGCCGCTACAAGATGAGACTTCCTTGGCTCTGCCATGAACCGACTTACTCGACCAACAGCATAAGCTATATCAGGTCTCGTAATCGTCAGGTAGATCAAGCTCCCAACAAGAGCTCTAAACACCAAAGGATCAGGAAGAATCCTTCCTTCATCTCGACGAAGCTTTATTCCTTGATCCAGAGGAGTAGAGCAGGTCTTCCCTTCAATCAAACCAAACTGGTTCACAATGCGATCAGCATATCCCTTCTGGCAGATGAGTAACCCACTCTCCTTCCTTTCCACTTCGAGACCAAGAAAGTGATGAAGCTCTCACAGGTCTTTCATCTCGAAGCGAATAGCTAGCTCAGCTCTGAGCCTAGCTACCTCCTCCTCAGAATTCCCGGTGATGATCATATCATCAACATACAGTAGGACCAAGACCCGAAGCTCCCCCTTCTTCTTGATAAACAAGCTAGAGTCTGAGTTTGAAGTCAGGTATCCGCAGAATTGCAGATATTCTGCTATCTTCCCATACCAAGCTCTAGGAGCTTGCTTCAACCCGTAGAGAGCCTTCCTGAGCTTGCAGACGTAATCCAGATGAACTTCAGAAACGAATCCAAGAGGCTGATCCATGAAGATGTCCTTGTCAATCTCTCCGTAAAGAAAGGCATTCTTTACATCAAGCTTCCACATCCTCCATTCTTGGCAAGCAGCCAATGCAATCACCATCCGAACTGAAGTCATCTTTGCAACAGGACTGAACGTCTCCTCATAGTCTTCTCCATACTGTTGAGAGAATCCCCGAGCCACCAGGCGAGCTTTGAATCTCTCAATGCTCCCATCAGCCTTCTTCTTCAACTTAAACACCCACTTGCAAGTCACCAGAGTAATGTCATCAACTCTGGGTACAATATCTCAAGTTTCATTCTTCTTGAGAGCATCCATCTCCTCTCTCATGGCATCTTCCCACTCCTTGACTCCAGTGGGCTCATTGAAGCTAGCAGGCTCTCGCTCATCAAGAGGACCTGCAAAGAAACATGAGACGTAGCTCACGGTGTTTCCTTCACAGTAACGAGTTGGAGGCTTGATAACCCTCTTTGATCTCCGAAGAGGCTGCTCCTGGCTCACCACCTCCGTTGCTTCTTCTGGTTCACCTCTGCTCTCCGGCAAGCTTGGAGCAATGCTCCCCCTGCTTCCTGACCCAGAAGCTTCTCCTCCAGAACTTGAAGCAATTGGAGCTGCTGGTGACACAGCCAGCTCCACTTGATCAACAACCTCAGCCACCTCCTGACCTTCATCAACCTTGCTCTCTGGTAGCTCAACCGAGCTTCCTCCATATGACGTCAGTTCGTCAAAGACAACGTCTCTTGATACCACGAACTTCTTCGTCACCGGATCCATGCATCTCCATCCCTTCTTCCGCTCATCATAGCCAACAAAGACAAGCTTCCTTGCCTTTGCATCAAGCTTAGTCCTTAGAGCATCAGGAATATGCACATAGCAAGTTGATCCAAACACCCGAAGGTGTTCAACACTTGGCTTCTCCTTCAGCAACATCTCGAAGGGAGACTTCATGTTGATCGGACTTAGAGGCATCCGATTGATGACATAGGCAGCACAAGACATTCCCTCCGCCCAGAAGGACCTTGGGATACTCTTGGCATGAAGCCAACATTTGCAAGTCTCCGTCAGATGACGGATCTTCCGCTCCGCTACTCCGTTTTGTTGTGGAGTATGAGCATAAGTGAGCTCCCTCTGGATTCCATGCTTCCTGCAAAAGTTAGAAAACTCGGAGGAGACAAACTCTCTGCCGTTGTCAGTTCTAAGCTTTTTAATCCTCAGGTTAAGCCGACCCTCCACCAGCTCCTTGAACTCCACAAACAACCGGAAGGCTTCAGACTTCTCGTTCAAGAAATACACCCAAGTGTATTTTGAGTAGTCATCAATCAAGACTAGCATGTACCTGCTTCCACCGAGGCTAGCAGTTGCGGTTGGTCCCATCAGATCACCATGGATAACCTCCAGTGGTGCTTTGCTTCTTGTTTGTGACTTATCAAATGGAAGACGATGAGACTTCCCATACTGACATCCAGCACAAACATGACCATCACCGAAGGATGATAGCTTAGACAAGCCTCTCACCAGGCTCCTATTTGATATAGCCTTCAGCTTATCCATCCCTACATGCCCCAACCTCTCATGCCACATAGCAACGCTATCATTTGCCCTCATGCGATCAACATAGGAGCTTGTTGATAAAACAAACAAGTCATTCACTCTCCTTCCAATATGAGCAACATCAGCCTTAACCGCTGATACGTTGCGAAGGAACTTCACTTCTGTTGGCCCAAACAGAACGTGATAGCCAACATCAACCGCATTGGTCACAGAGAAGAGGTTCTTCTTCATGCCAGGTACGTGATAAACACTCCTTAACGTGAGCGACCCCTTATCACTACCCACTGTTACTATACCCTCCTTCTCTACTGCATGAATAGTATTATCAGCAGTTATAATAACTTCGTTACCTGAGTAGGCTTGCAGCGAAGAAAACTTTGACATATCTCTGGTGAGGTGATGACCACACCCGGAGTCAACGATCCAGTCGTCCTCCATGTCAACGGTGGACAAAGCACGGACACAAGTGCCAGTCATGAATGCTCCACCCCAGCCAGCTTCCTCCTTGCTAGAGGAGGCTTCCTCCTTGCCTGCAGCATGCTCAGGCTGCAGCTTGACCTTGCAGTCTCGCTTGAAGTGACCTGGTTGATGATATCTGTAGCACTTCAGATTCTTCTTCCAGTCCTTCTTAGGAGCAAAGCTCCCCTCCTGCTGTTTAGAAGATGAAGATTCATCTCCAGCCGCAGTCTGCTTCTTCTTCCCTTCCCATCTCTTCTTCTTCTTCTTCTCAGTGAAGAGAGCATCACTAGCTCCTTCAAAG
Source organism: Platanthera zijinensis (assembly GCA_039513925.1). Classification (NCBI taxonomy): domain Eukaryota; kingdom Viridiplantae; phylum Streptophyta; class Magnoliopsida; order Asparagales; family Orchidaceae; genus Platanthera; species Platanthera zijinensis. Next base: position 154,125,691 of record CM077094.1, on the reverse strand, counting down.
ACCGTCACCCCGGCCATCTGCCTTGCCAAGCTCTCCTGCAAGGCAAGCAGATTTTCCAGCTCCAGAAGAGAGGGCTGAGTAGCCCAGCCTTGAACAGAAGTAACGAAGGCCACATACTCCTTCCGCAGACCGCGGATTATGTGCCTCTTCAGCTTAGCCTCGAAGATCGGCTCATCAGGATCAAGAGTAGAGAGCTCAGCACACAAGCTCTTCAACTTCAGGAAGAATTTGGAGATAGAAAGATCTCCCTGAGTTGCCTTAGCCAACTCATTCTCCAAGAACTGTAGCATTGCTACATTCTTTCTATTGAACAACCCATCAAGGGAAGTTCATATCTCAGCAGCAGACTCACATCCTAAGATGTGATCAAAGAGCTCAGGAGACACCGCCCGCTTGAGAGCAAACTCAGATTTGGCATTTGTCTTCCTCCATACTCTCACTTGTTCAGTTGTTCCAAACTCAGTAGTTATTTCTACTTGATCATCCCCACCGACGACCTCCCATAACTCCTCGCCCAGAAGATAGCTCTTCATGCATGACTTCCACTTCTTGAAGTTAGTCGACGTCAGAAGCTCAATACCAAGACCTCTTGCAAACCCATCGTCCATGGAACTAACTTGGTTATCCTTCAGAAGCACACAGAGCAACAACAAAACTTGTTGATCACCGCTCAAGCAACTGAACCTTCCTCTGATACCATGTTGAATTTTCTCAAGTTGATCAGCAAGGTAGCCCAAACACCAAATCAATATTTTCGGCACTACCCAGATCACAACTTGAATCGCGGAAAGCAGGAAGCAACTCAGATAACCAAAGGCATAGACAGAAGCAAGCAGACCAAATTCTTATTAATCTTCTTTACAGGGCGAGGCATACATGGCGAGACATGATTTCGCCAGCACAAGAAAAAAAAACAACAAAACAACTCGGGCGGACAGACTCCAGAAACCGCCGAGACCGCCGAAGCCGCACAGGTCGCTGAGACCGCCCGAACTGAACTGGAACCAATCTGAACACTGAGTCCGCTTGAGACCGCGAGGTCGCGCGGACTCGCCGTTATTCGTCGAACTGCTGCTGAACAAAGGAACCCGCCGCCTACTCGCAGAGACCGCGAGGTCGCGCGGACAGAATAGAACTTGAGATAAAGCTGATGCTGGAAACCGCCGAATGCAACCCGCAAACTCCACAGAAGTCAGAACCAAACTCCTGGTTCAACACTGCTAGCCGCGCCACCTGCACACAGAAACCGGTTAAGCAAACAGCCTGCGCGGATAAGCAAACACAGTCCGCATCCTATGCTCAAGCTCACTTACTGTTCACTCTGTTATCAAATAACGTGTCGGGGGGGGTCCTATTTATAGGCCTAGTGAGGAGTGTAGTCACCACCCTATGAGATAGAGTCACCTCCCCAAGGTCGCAGCTAGCAATGCTATCCCGCCGAGTCCGCCCGCATGGGACGAATCAAAACTGCCAAGTCCAGGCGAGATAGCGGACTGCCCAAGGCAGTCCACCCAGTCCGCAAAGAGATGATACCGCAACCATCAGTCCACGACCACAGGCAACCGCCCGGTCACAGCGGACACTGCGGAAACCCTGAACTCCACAAGAGCAAGTCCAGAAAAGATAACGAGCTCGGCGGATACTAAACCAGTCCGCCAGCTCCAAGCCCAGACCGCAGCTTACCGCAACTTCAAAGAAGAAGAGCGGACTCCAAGCCCAGTCTGCACAGGCCGCGCGCATCACCTGCAGACACAGAACACTGCCGGACTCAATCCAGTCCGCTCAGACCGCAACACAGCCCGCAGCAGCAACGCAGGTCGCCAACCACCAACCCGCCGGACTAAGAACCAGTCTGCGCGGTCAGTCCGCCTAATCCGCCCGGACTGCCCGACGACCCACTTTCACTTCACCAATTTCAACATAATCAACCCATTAACCAAATTGAAAGAGGTATGCATTTCTTCTGCCATCTTCTGCGATCCTGTCTTCAGTTCTTCTCCCTTTTTTGTTATTCCGATATTTCTTTTGCCCGACTGCCCATGTCCTGAACATAGAAGTGAGTTGCCCGTTTGCTTGCAGTTTATAATTTACTCATATCTTTATTGCTCAATAATGCATTGCAGTTTCTTAATCAACCCCCTAAATCAATGGCCTGCATTAATGCACTTTATAATTTTCGCGATTTTGTAATTTACTGAAACGAGAGAACATTTTGTTTCTTTTTTGATCTAATGATGCATTCAAGTCCTCATCAGTCTGTTTCAGGCACAATTCTATATGAATGTCTTTTTGCTTGCAAATTTGTTTCAAGATATTGTAAATGCATTCCTTACTGAAATTTTTTTTGAAGGTTTGAATTTTGGATTTATCTTAATTAAATCGAGGTGCTTAGGCGTGCATTCCTTACTGAAATTTTCAACTTCAGGTATAGAATTGATTTCATTCATACATTAGTCCATTTTTTTCAACCATATACTTGATTCATTATACATCGGATATGCAGGCAAACCTGTTAGAAATTTTTTACAAGGTCACTCCAATTAGAGACTAGTAAAGTTTGGTTAAAACGATCCTCTAGCTTCATTAGTCGCTGCATTCAGTAGAATTTTCAATAATATAAATTCGCCGTAGCGGCACACACCCCAAAAATTTGTAACAAAACCTTGATATGCATTTAAAAATTTATTGTGCCCGGGCACTCTAAAATCCTAGTTCCACCACGCGGCGCCGACCTGAATCCTTCCGCTCCACCACCCCCCCCCCCCCCTGCTTCGATTCGCTGATTCCGATCACGTAACATCTCGCGACGTCCTCTCCGCTCTCCTCCACGATCTGCTCATCTCCTTCGGTAATACCTCCCCCTTCTTCTACCTTATGTTTCTTCCTTTTGCATTTCTCCCGCCTCCTCCATTGATGTTGATCAGATAGCGAGCTCCTAGGACATTCTCTCTTCTACCCGCTCCCCTCTTCCCGCCTCCATGCTCCCTTATTCTCTGGATTCGTAGCTTGTGAAGGCCTCCTCCATTTCGCCGTCGGTCGGCGGAAGCCTCCACCAACCTCAGGTTGATCTTCCCCAGCAACAACAATCCTCCTCCCTCTCAACCATTGCCTCCATTGTAAGTTTTTTGTTGTTGTTTTGTGATGATAAAATGGCATGGTTAGTTAGGGCAAAATGTATTTTCTTGTTTATTCATGGAAAGGATTTTTCCTTTGATGTGTGTATTTTCATGGTGTTTATAGATGGTGCGTGTGTGCTTTACGGTGTGTGTATGACTATGTTATTAAAGGCGCAAGGCACACCAAGGCGCAAAAGGGTCCTGGAGCTTAGGCGCAAGGCATAAGACGCGGACTCGCGCCTGAGGCACGTAAGTTGCAAAAATGAAAAATAAAATAAAATCAGTGAATTGGACGCCCAATTTACTGAAAATAAGTAAAGTGAATTTGACGTCCAATTCACTGAAAATCAGTTCAGTGAATTGGGCGCCCAATTCACTGAAAATACGTGACTTGGACGCCCAATTAACTGAAAAATCAGTGAATTAGGCGCCCAATTCACTGAATAGCCTAACAATAGGCTTATCTAGTTTAAGAGTGTGTGATGGAAGATAGAAGATGGATCATAAGATGGGCAGAGGAAGGTAGTATGAATACAATTCCATTGATTCTAGAAAACTGTTGAAATGCCATTAATCTAACATTGGATAATCTTGGATTCAAAAGGTTAATTGAGTGGTAACAAATGAATATTGAGAAGGAAAAAAAGTGAAGTTAGGATAATCTCCATGAACCATAATGATAGTCTGTACATACTGCACAGTAAAAAAAATGCATGGTAAATATACTGAGAAGACATCTATCTCTGAAGTTGATTTTGTTCATTATTTTTACTTTTAAATGGCATATTAAAATGGCAACATTGAACACATAAGAATCAAATTGTTAATTGGAACAACACGATATAACCTGGAACCATACAAACTTGTAACTGGAATTAGTTGGATTCTCTCCTTTTTTATGCAATTCTGATGTAACCTCAGCATCCATTGCAATTACATCGCCAACTGCCTGTGGCACAAACATTAAGGGTCCGTTCGTTTGCACGGAATTGGAATTTCATATTGGAATTGAATATTTGTGAATATTGTGGAATTAAATATTGGTGACGAATTCCAATTCCAATATTCACCTAATAAAGAATATTAACGAATATTGTGGAATTGGAATTCGATTTTTTTGCTCGGGCGCGATTTTTCGTCCATACGCGATTTTTTTGTCCGAGCGAGATTTTTTTCACCTAGCCGTGATTTTTTCTCACGGGTGGGATTTTTTCACGTGGCCTCGATTAATTTTCGCTCGGCCGCGATTATGTCGCTCGGGCCCGTTTTTGTCGCTCGGGCGTGATTTTTTCGGTTGGACGCAAAAAAACACGCGAAAACAAAAAATCGCGCCCGATTGAAAAAAAACCTGCCCGGGCGAAAAAATCTCGCTCGCGCCCGGGCGAAAAAATCACGCACGGGCGATAAAAGCGCGCCCAGGAGAAAAAATTGTGCCCTGGCGAAAAAATCGCACCAAGCGAAAAAATAGCGCTCGGGTGAAAAAAATCGCGCCCGTGGGCAAAAAACGCGCCCGGGCGAAAAAAACGCCCCGGGCGAAAAAATCGCGCCCGGGACAAAAAACGCGTCCGGGCGAAAAAAACGCACTTGGGCAAAAAAATTGCGCCCGGGGAAAAATTACGCCTGGCGAAAAAATCGCGCCCGACGTTAAAATTGCGCCCGGCGAAAAAAATTCGCGTCTGAGCGAAAAAATCGCGTCCGGGCGAAATAATCGTTCCCGGGCTCAAAAATCGCGCCCGGGCAAAAAAAACGCCCCAGGAGGAAAAAATCGCCTGAGGCGTTTTTTTCGCCCGGGCGCGATTTTTTTCGCGCCCGGGCGAAAAAAAACGCGCCCGAGCGAAAAAAATCGCGCCAGGGCGAAAAAATCGCGCCCGGGCGAAAAAATCGCGCCCGTGCGAAAAAATCGCGCCCGGGCGAAAAAATCGCGCCGGGGCGAAAAAATCGCGCCCGGGCGAAAAAACGCGGTGAAAAAATCGCGCCCGGACGAAAAAAAACGTGCCCTTGCCAAAAAAAACGCGCCCGTGCCAAAAAATCGCGTTCGGGAGAAAAAATTGCGCTCGGGAAAAAATTCGCGCCCGGGCGAAAATTTCGCGCCCCGGCGAAAAAAATGAGTCCGGGCGAAAAGAACGCGCCCGGGCGAAAAAATCGCGCCCGGGCGAAAAAAAATCGCGCTCGTGCGAAAAATTCGCGCCTGAGAAAAAAAATTCGCGCCCGAACTTAAAAATGTGTCTCGATCGGAATTGTCCAATTCTTATATAAATTAAAAGGAATTGTCTTTAGTTCAAAATGAATTCTACGGAATTCATTAAAATTTAAATTCCAACGTCAAACGTGCAGACGAACGATGAAATTGGAATTAGACCTTCAATTCCAATTTCAGGGGCTCAATTCCGTGCAAACGAACGGACCCTAACAGAAAAATGAATTATGTGGGAATAACATCCCACATAGCTTATTGTTTAGCTAAAAATAATATCTATTTTATATGAAAACACAAAATGAATAGAAGATAAAGTTACTTCTTAAAATCCTGGTTTGCCAAATTAACAAAATACTGAACAGAAGGTAACAAGCGGCATATCATAACATCTATGTTTTGCACGGAAGTCTGATGAAGAAAGAATTTACAACTTAGACTTCTAACTCACCAAGTAATGTAAATATGAATAAATAAAGGTTGTGCATGCTGAAACACGCCATAACAAACCATGCTCTCTAGATTGCAATTATCAAGATACATACTAATTAGGTAGTTAAATAAATCAAAGCTCAAATTGTTATGATACAAGCTCATATAGAAGAAAGAGAACCTCCATCTTCTTCAATAACAGTGATGCCAAAGGTAGTGAATTAAAATTTAAAGTATCTAAAGATTATCAAAATGCGAATCCTCGACTTCGTCATCATTAAATATTAATTACTCATTCTCTGAATCTATTATGGCTTCATCTTCTTCACTATAATATTCTTCTTCTTCATCCTCAACATCATCTGTAAGGAGTGCTGGAGTAGGAGCTCACATCCTAGATGTGCTCCAGTTATCAACTGTCTATGTACATGTTTTGATCACATTCTTCCTTTTGGATAAACGCGTCCGGTAGATGTTCTTTTCTATTCCAGTGTTTTTAGCAACTGCACCCCAAGTTCATAAATCGTCATCAAAAACTAATTCTTCATCCTGCTCAGCCTCATCATCTTCCTCCATTCTGCCCATCAACCATTCGTTGTTGTCGTCAATATCTTTCAGCGAGATTGGATCAATACGATCACGTGAATCATATCATCGACGCAACGCTCGATTGTATTTCAAAAATATCAAATCATTTTGTTAGAAAAGCCCAATTAAGGGCCCATGTTTTCTCTCTTTTCTCTCTCCTTGTATTAGTCTCACATCTTGTATTTAGGTTTTCTCTTCTCCTTCTTCTCCTATATAAGTGTATTCATATTTGTAACTATTCATTCAAGATATATATACAAGCTTTGAGGCCTTTCTCTACATGGTATCAGAGGGAAACCGGTCTCCTCCTGTGGTATCCGGCCTACCCGTTTTTTTTTCTTCTCCTAACCGCAACCGGTCTCTTCTCCTAACCGGTTGTCCGCGCGGTCTCTTCTTCCCGCGGACTCCTGCGGCTTGGTCTTTTCTATCCGCTTCCCCCCACCCCTCTGTTTCTTTCGTGGCCTCCACCTCCTCTCCTCCTCCTCTCTTTTTTATACTCATCTCTCTCACGTGGGACCACTTTCTCGCCACTTCTCTTCCCGCGCGGACTCTTTTTATCCGCTGCGGCCTCTCCCTGTTTTTGGATCGCTGCTCGCAGCGATTTGCCACTCCTGCTCACCGCGCGGCCTCTCTCTATCCGCTGCGGCTTCTACCTGCTCGCTAGTCGCTGCTCGCAGCGACCTGCCTCTCCTGCTCACCGCGCGGTCTCTCTCTATCCGCTGCGGCTTCTCCCTGCTCGCTAGTCGCTGCTCGCAGCGACCTGTTTCTCCTGCTCGTCGTGCGGTCTCTCTCTCTCCGCTGCGACGTCTCCCTGCTCGCTGCTCGCGGTTCACTGCTCGCAGCGACCTACCTCTCTTGCTCGCCGCGCGATCTCTTTCTATCCGCGCGACCTCCTCGCTTGCTTCCTCCTCGCTTCTCGCTGCGGCCTCGCCTTCTGCTGCTATCTTGTCGCATTTTGGTCGCGATCTCCTGGTCGCTGGCGTGTCCGCCGAGACCGTGCGACTTCCTCCTTTCTTGCCTCCCGGCCCCTATCTCTCCTAACCGCCCGGCAATCCTCTTCTAACCGCCCGGCCTCTTCTGCTGGCCGCGCATGGCGTCCGATACCTCTGCTGCTACTTCTGAGCCGCCAGCCCGCGCGGCTGCCTCGGCTTCCGAACTTCGTGATGAATTACGGATTACAACTATCTCCCTCACTGGAAAAAGGAACTTTGTGGAATGGGTTCACTCGGTTCGCCGTGTTCTGCAGACAAAGGGACTCCTTCACCACTTGACCCGGGCTCCTCCGACTGCACCCTCCGATGACTGGCTTCGCGACAATGGTCGGGTCCAGTCCTGGCTTCTCAACTCTATGGACCCTGAACCCTACAGGATGGCAATGTATCATGATATGGCTAAATCCATGTTGGAGGAGCTTCACGCCTTTTACTCTGGTCATAACAGCCTACAACATCTGTATGATATTATTTCTGATCTTCAGAATCTTACCCCGGGTGCTCCTGGTGATATGCTCTCCTTCGTGGCTAAAGCCAAGAGTTTGACAGAGGCTTGGATTCAGCATCAGCCTCCTACTACCGATCTCACCACTCAACGCAACCAGAAAGAAGCTGTCGCCATCGCCATGATGATGTCCCGAGTTCCTCCCCACCTACATAGTATTCGGGCTCAGATCCTCTCCTCCGCCACAACTCCTTCACTGTCTGATGTCTGCTCTATGCTGCTCAAAGTCACGCCTCCCTCTGAGGCTCCTCATGACTTTGCCCCAGCTCTTCATCAGCAACCTCTCCTTCCGAACCCTTCTACTCGTGGATCTTCCACTCGGGGGGGCCGGCCACCGTCTCGGGGACGCGGACGTGGTGGTCGGTCTTCAATGAAATGCACTTACTGTGGCCGCGATAATCATCTTGAAGCTACTTGTTACCGCAAGCACGGCCTGCCCCCTCATCTTACTGCTACTACTACTGCTGCTCCTCCTCCCACTGGGCCGTCTGCCCCCGATCTGGCTTCCACTACCCGCCAGGATATTGATGAGCTTCGCACCCAACTCCAACAGCTTCAAGGTGCTCTCAACCGCTCCTCTGGCTCCGTCGCATCCTTTTCTGCGGAAGGTATCACCTGTCTCTCTCATAGTCCCTGCTGGATTGTTGATTCCGGGGCCACTCACCATATCACTTCCCAGAAGCCCACCAAGTACCAACGGACGCCTCACCCCCTTTGCATCACTGTGGCCAACGGTGATACCCTTCCTGTCTCTGGCACCGCTGCTCTTCAGCTTACTCCGACTCTCTCTCTTTCCTCGGTTCTGCATGTTCCGGGCTCCCCTTTCAACTTACTTTCTGTTAGTCGTCTCACCCACGACCTTGATTGTTGCATAACTTTTTCACCTTCTTCTTTCCTTATGCAGGATCGTCGCACCCGGAGTACCATTGGTAAGGGGCAGCTGTTGAACGGGCTCTATATCTTGGACATCCCACCTACGACTCTATCTGCTATCTCCACGGTCGATTGGCATCGCCGCCTTGGGCATGCCCCCCTACCGATTCTCAAGCGGGCTCTTCCTGATGTACCTCTGCAGGAGTTCTCTTGTGAATCTTGTATCTACGGCAAACAACATCGCTTTTCCTTTCCCCCTACTTGTACCAGGAGTAGTACTCCTCTCTCTTTAGTACACTCTGATGTATGGGGTCCTTATCGTGTCCCCAGTATTTTTGGTTATCGTTATTTTGTCACGTTCATCGATGACTACTCGCGTACTACATGGCTTTATTTAATACATGATCGTACTGAACTTCCTTCTGTGTTTCGTGCTTTTTTGACTGAGATACGTACGCAATTCGACACCCCCCTTCGGGTCATCCGCACCGACAATGTTCGCGAATATACCGGGCGTGCCTTCTCTACTCTTTGCACCGAGTTTGGTATCATCCATCAAACTTCATGTGCCTATACCCCTCAGCAAAACGGGGTCGCCGAACGGAAAAATCGCCATCTTCTCGACGTTGCCCGCTCCCTTATGTTCCAAATGCAGGTTCCAGTCGAATATTGGAATTTTTCCGTCTCCACAGCCTGTCATCTTATTAACCGCCTCCCCTCCTCTGTGCTGAATTTTGCCTCACCACTCCAACTTCTCTCCCCCTCCACCAACCCCACCTCTCTCACACCACGGGTCTTCGGGTGTGTGTGCTATGTCCACCATCTTGGCCCTCCTTCCGACAAACTTGCTCCTCGGGCTGCAAAGTATATGTTTGTTGGATACTCCCGGACTCAAAAGGGATATGTCTGCTACTCTCCTTCTGATGGTCGGCTGGTCGTTTCTGCAGATGTCACCTTCTGCGAACACCAGCCCTTCCACTTACCTTGCCCCACCTCGTCTTCTGCTCCACCTCTTCCCCGGCCTGCCGTACCAGTCGCGCCATCGTCTCTACCCTCTTCTTCCTCCTCTCCACCAGCTCCTCCTCGGGTTCCTCCACCTCTTATCTGGGTCTACTCTCGACGTCCATCCAAGGATACTCCCGTGCTCCAGCTCCCCGCTACCAGCGATACCTCGGCTCCGGCAGATCCGGCTCCCGTCTCTACAGCTCATCCCTTGGCCAACTACATCTCTCTCCATCGGCTGGCACCACCTCTCTACGCCTTTGCCACCTCTCTTTCCTCTATTTCTATTCCTAACTCTGTGCAGGAGGCGCTTACACATCCAGGGTGGCGGGCAGCCATGGAAGATGAAATGCGGGCTCTTTGGGCGAACCAGACCTGGGATCTGGTACCTCTTCCTACTGGTCATACCTCTGTGAGCTGCAAATGGGTCTATGTTGTCAAGCATGCGGCGGATGGCACTGTTGACCGTCTGAAGGCCCGCCTCGTGGCCCGGGGCTTTACTCAGCAACATGGCCTTGATTATGAGGAAACTTTCTCTCCAGTAGCAAAATTGAACACGGTCCGCGTCCTTCTCTCCTTGGCAGTTCATCGTCACTGGCCGCTTTATCAGTTGGATATTAAGAATGCCTTCCTCAACGGCGATCTGCACGAGACAGTTTATATGCAGCAACCTCCCGGGTTTGAGACCACGGGGGAGTCTTTGGTATGTCACCTTCGGAAATCCATTTATGGTCTCAAACAGTCCCCACGTGCGTGGTTTGAAAAATTCAGTAAAGTGGTCTGTGCTAGTGGCTTCACTCGGAGCTCGGCTGATTTTTCTCACTTCACCCGCCACCGGTCAACCGGGACTGTGATCCTTCTGGTCTACGTTGACGATATTCTGATTACTGGCAACGACACGGCAGGAATACAACAGATCAAGGAACAGTTAAATTCCGCCTTTCAGACCAAAGATCTGGGCAACCTTCGGTACTTTCTTGGGCTCGAGGTCGCACGACGCTCTGATGGTCTTGTGTTATCTCAAAGGAAGTACTGTATGGACCTCCTTCATGATGCAGGTTATTCTTGATGCAAACCTGTGGAGACTCCTATGGACGCCAATCACAAGCTCTCGGCCCATAGTTCTGACTCTGACAAGCTGCTTACAAATCCGGAATATTACAGACGCTTGGTTGGGAAACTGATCTACCTTACGGTGACTCGACCGGACATCTAATTTGCTATAGGAGTTGTGAGTCGGTTCATGCACGCTCCTCGGGCATCTCATCTTCAAGCGGTTGAGCGCATCCTTCGATATCTCAAGATCGCCCCCGGACAAGGACTTGTGTATAAGCCATCTACATCTCTATCACTCGTCGCTTACTCTGACGCTGACTATGCAGGATCTATCGATGATAGGGGCTCCACTACGGGGTTCTGCACTTACTTTGGTGGTCATCTCATAACATGGCGTAGCAAGAAACAATCTGTGGTTGCACGCTCTTCTGCTGAAGCCGAGTACCGGGCTATGGCTGCGGTTGCTTCCGAGCTAACCTGGCTTGAGAGCCTTTTGGGGGACTTGGGTGTTCGTCTCTCATCACCGGCTACCTTATTTTGTGACAGTCAGGCAGCAATACATATTGCCAAGAATCCAGTGTTTCACGAGCGCACAAAGCATATCGAAGTTGATTGTCACTTTATCCGGGAAAAGGTACAGTCAAAGAAGATAGATTTGGAGCATGTTCCTGCTAAAGACCAAGTTGCAGATATCCTGACTAAAGCTCTCTCCAGGCCTCTATACTATCAGTTTTTATCCAAGCTTGGTGCCTACGACTTGTACGCTCCAGCTTGCGGGGGAGTGTTAGAAAAGCCCAATTAAGGGCCCATGTTTTCTCTCTTTTCTCTCTCCTTGTATTAGTCCCACATCTTGTATTTAGGTTTTCTCTTCTCCTTCTTCTCCTATATAAGTGTATTCATACTTGTAACTATTCATTCAAGATATATATACAAGCTTTGAGGCCTTTCTCTACACATTTAAACGTTGTTGAGCTAGCCAATTTTTTTTGCTATTAACATGCAACACAAACAAATAAACAATTAATCATATAATGATATAAATTAATCAAAAAGACAGTCAATAGATTACATATTGACATAAATATATTAATCTATGAAAATAAAATTTAAATACATACATATTCAAAAAACTCCAATTAGACTCACATCCAGATGCACTGCATGTAAGACTAAACATTTTTATGACAAATCTTCTTATGTTAGGAGTTGAAGCACCATAAGCTTGCCATCATTCACCTGTTAAGATAATAAATATTAAAAAATTGTAAAATCAAAACAAACTTGTTTGAATATTGTCTAATTTACTTGAGGATTTTATTTTTCTATGCCTAATTGCAAATTCTATTCCAAATAGGCCTTCAACATTTCTATATAGAGCTAATTGGTCAATGATTGTATCTTGATCTCCATGACTTGTAATCAGTATTTGCATTATCTTGTATAAACCCTCCATAACTTCTCTATTTTCTGCAATAGCGGGGTTTGAGTAGAAAAATTCTAGATTTAAATAATGTCCCGCAGCATGAAGAGGTTGATGAAGTTGGCTTTCCTATCTTTTATCAATAATTTTTACTACATCCGTATATTTGTCTTCTTTCTCATTAAAAGACTTGATGCTCGTCTCTGTAGCTCTTTCCATTGCTTCATAAATATAACACATGACTTCTTAAAGCCAAAAACTAGCCTCAACGAAAGTTCGAACATTGGGGTGTAGCCGACACCTACTTCTCCCAAAGCTAGACCTCTGACCAGTAATAAAGAACCAAGCACTGACCTTTAGCCTCAGCTGCGAGGTCCCTCCACTAACCCGGAAGATATTTGAGCGTTTCCCCTCCTTAGTCAATTATTAGGCTAGGAGTACCTCAGAAAGCGTTAACTGAATTGAGAAAGAATGAAAGTTTGCCTTCTGAGATACCCTGTGAGTCTTATTTATATATTTCCAATATATGATCTGTCAACAACCAAATTCCGTTGTTCTAAAGGGATATTTGCAGCCCAACTTGGTCTGCCAACAACGTAATTCCGCTGTTCTGAGAAGCTAAATACAGACCAAGGGACATCTCGGTAATTTCCCCTCGGGATCGCGCTGGGCGGAAACCCTTCCGTCTGCCCTTAGCCGTAGATCCTCCCGGCTTCCCCTGTAAGAAACTCAGGCGCAAGCCGCGAGGGGTTGAGAGCGCCGAGTGGTGAGACGTAACTCAACGTCGAGAATTTAAAGGGCGCTGAGTGGCAGGGCCTCACTCAATGCCAGGAGCTGAAGAGATCCCGCTCAGGTAGGCACAAGCCTTCCCGCACGCCCCAGGCGGGAACCTTCGGTAGCTTGCTTGTCTGATCCGTTTTAAACCCCAGGCTAGCCCAACCCTGGCCTATTGGGCCTCTAGGTCTTATTCAGCGAATACGGGGTTGTACACAATCCCCTCTCTTTGCGAGCTAGCCTTGCGCTCGGAAAGACACGTCAAACCTCAGATATTCGTTGGGCGTTTTGCTGACCTGGAAGAGAATCTTTTGTGGGCCCTACCACGACCCTATATATATATATGTCGTCGGGCCAGTCTCAGGCCATCGCTGCGGCTGCCACCTTCCGTTTAAGCTCCCGCAAGGCTGTCAAGATGTATGTCAAGCGCAACGAGAAGCCACTCTCGCAAGAACTCCAAAACCGTCTCGTCGCGGCTCAGGCGAGAGCCCGTGCCGACTGTGCTGGGGTTGCTCCCTGGCTAATGGGCAAAAGGCCAGCCAGCTCGCCCTCCCGACCGAAGAAGAAGGCCAAATCGGTTAGGCGAGATCACTCGAAGAAGGATCTGGCCTCGCCCACCCCGACCCCCGGCCGCACCGAGAACCCTCCTTCCCTGCCGAAAGTATTCCTCTTGTCTTGCCTTTTGGCGCAAACCCGCTTTATTGTGTCTGACTCATTTCCCTTCTCGCCGACAGGTTCTGGAAACTGCTACCGATAATCCTCCGGCGGATACCGAGTCGGTTCGACCCCTCGGCGAGAACCTACCGCTGGTCTCGGGGGCTGTCCCCCGATTACTCAAGTCCAGCCCACGATCAACCCCGGTAATGTCTCCTGCCATTCATCTTAAATAACTTGCTTTCCATTCGCTGAATCGTTTCTTCGCAGCTCTCGCTCTCGACAGCCCAAGGCTCAACAACCCGGCAACCGGTCTTCCCCTCTCGCCCGGGGGGGGGGGGGGGGTTATTACCGTATCAACCGCGCCTGCGCCGGGGTCTCAGCCTCCGACGGAGGGAGTTCCCGCCGTCCCACAATTGGTTGAGGCCAACACCCTGGAGCCCGCAGCGCACCCCCCGAGACGGGGCAAACCGATCCACCTGCTCTTCGGAAAAGGCTCTGAAGGGCAGCCCGACCCTTCTCGCCAATCCGCCGCCGAGAGTCCATCCCCTGCCATAGGTAAGCGGGAACTTTGCCTAGTCCTTTCGCCTTCGCCTGACCTGACTGGCCCTTTCTTGCTAGATCCAAGGACTTCGGAAGCGGAAGCCGATGAAGAAGAGGAGATGATCTCGCCCCCGCCTTCCCCCAGCGAAATGGAGGACTACCTCGACGCCTGCGGGAACGGCAAAACTCGGCGGAAGCGAATAGCGGAAGTCCTGTCGAAGCTCGTTTGGATGCGCCGAGCCGACTCGATGGCGGTGAACAGGCTCATGGCGAAGGTCGAACGGCGGATGGCTGTGATCGAGCGGGATTACACTCACCTTCTCGGCGAACAGGAGCGTCAGGGTGAACGTGAAAAGACCTCCCCTGGGAGGCACATCGCGCGCATTCGGGACCAGCTGCGTTTGGCCAACCAGGGGCTTACCGCTGTAACCGCTTACCACTACCCGCGGGTGCCGCCGAGATCAGGAAGGCGAGGTCGGGGCTGCTGGCGATGGGAGCAATATTGAGCTCCGCTGAATCTCGACTCTTCTTACCCCAACCTCCCAGCCTACCCTTCTTGTGATGTACCCCTTCCGATTAACTAAACATTTGCTAGTATCATTATTATTCTTAGGGCTCTCGTCTAGCGAGACGCCTTTGGTGTTTGACTTTATATGCTCTGTTATTTTAGCTATCAGGCTGAGTGTCTGGTTCTCGCACCCTTTTTGCGTTTCATAAATGTATGTTGCCTTGCTCTTACCCGGGGTCCCTCCCGGAGGCTCTCGCCATATGCAGGTGGAGAGGTGTCGGCGAGAGGGGGAAGGAATACGAAACGACGGAAAATTTAAAATTGCTAACCGCACTCCCGCCGCCTAAGAAAACCTTAATGATTACTTCTCTCTCTATAAATAGGCAAGTCCACCAACCATATTTTCTTTTTTCTGACTCCGCGCCTTCATCTTCCTTCTCCTTGCTATCGCCGCTCTCTGCCCCTCTGAAGCTCTCATCTTCTAGCCCTTTCTTTCCCCTTTCGCCTTTCTTAAGATGCATGGCGAGATCGAAGGTCGTTCTATGTGCGCGCAAACTTTCCTAGACCACAACTTCCCGCCTTGCCGGTTGACCCAGAAGGAGTACCTTTCGATAGTTGCAGACTTCATCCCGCCGGAATTTTTTGCGCAAAACCCTGGGAACGAAGACAGGGTCAATTTTACGCCGACAGGGGAGCTAGCCATTCCCCTGGAACACTTCGAGGTGGGCTTCCACCTCCCCCTCTGGCCGGAAGTGCACCAGGCCCTCCGGTACTATGGGGTGGTACCGGCACAGCTCAACCCCAACTCCGTCACGATCTTGGACACTTTCGCTTGCTATAGCCAATATGCGGGCGGAAAGGATCGAATTCAACCTGTCCATTTTCCGGAAACTGTTCAACTTCCGCGCAAAGGGTGGGGTGGTCTTCTTCTCTGGCCAAACGGTGAAGACTAGCGGTCTCGCCAACAAGAACCATAATTCGGCCCAGAAGTTCGTTTTTGTCTCCAGGAACTTTGGTAGCGTTCCCCTCGCGCCGGTCCAATACGAAGAGACGACCTACAAACCTCCCGCCCTTGGGGGCGCGAGGGCGCCCTTGTCGAGTTCTTCGGATCAAAGGTCTTTGACGTCCAGTTCCTTCGTCGAGACCTGAAATCTCTTCTGCCAGTCCCTCCCGGCGAAGGTAACTTTTTGTCCCATGTCTGCTACTCTTTGTCATAGATTAAGAGTTTTAATCGCTAAAGCTTCCGCAGGTGAACGGGAAATTTCCCTCCACCAGCCCTTTGATGAGACTAGGGGTTTCTCCAGCACCCTAGCTCTCGCCCAGTCCGCCGCCCTGGCCTGCCGAAAGCGAAGCCCAACTCCCCTCCTCCAGCTCTTAAGAGAATAAAACCGTCTGCAACGGACAAAGGCAAGTCCCTTGCCGAGATCCCAACTGGACACCTGGCCGAAACCCCGGCCACGCGCCCGTCTTCCGCGGGGGAAGCAGGTGACTCCGTCGAGGGTCAAGCGGTCTCGGAGGGGGTTCCCGCCAAGCCTGTGCCGAAAGGGCACCGCAACTTCGGCCTGGGCGGGAACCATCGGGACGAAGAAGGCCGACCCCTCCTGCAGTGGGACCCGGAAACCAACCAGGTCCGCCTCTCGTCACTTCTCCCCTCCTGGATGGAACAAGAAACCTCCGGTGGTGAAGCCTATGCGGTAGGCTTCGGGCTTTACAATCGGGAGGACGCGAGGGTCTACGACCAAGCGACCACGAAGGGTCTCGCTCGCGAGGCTATGCGAGCCCAGATGCGCGCGCTTGAGCTCGCACACATGTGCGCGCGCCGCGGTCTCCATATAGAGCGGAACCTAGACGAAGCAAATGAGTCGCGAGATCAGTCCGCGGCTGAGGTGGCCGCAATGAAGGCAGACCTGGCGAGCTCGCAAAAGCTTCTCACCCTTCGCCCGTTAATTGAGGTACGCTAGATTTCTGATACCTGTTGCCTTTCTATCATTTTCCGTTGTTTAAAGGATTTTCTCGTAGGATTCTGCCCAAGCCCAATTGTCGCGCGCAAGGGTGGCCGGTCTCGAATGCGAGATCAAGCTGCTGAAGGCCGAGCTCAAGCTCGCGCAAGAAACCAAGGCGCCGGTCCCACCATCCCTGGACGAGAGGCTCAACAGCCGTCACTTCTCATAGTATGACATAGAACTGATGATTCAAGAGAATGCGCAGAAGGCGACCGCGATGGTGATCAAGGTGTCGCGGGAATCAGGGCTTTTGAACGAAGTGGCGAGACCCTTACCGCGCGCGGGGTCCTGCCCTGGCTGTTTGAGCCCATCCCCAAGCCCGCAGGAGAGGGAGACCCTCAGGGCGAAGATGAGGCATTGGATCTCGGCCAGAGCGACGGGTCCGGCGGCGAATCTTCCAGCGAGACCTCTAGTGAGAGCTCCAGCGAGACCTCCGACGGCTCTACCTGACGGCCTCCCGCCTACTTTTCTTTACCTTATAATTTTCTTTTTGCGTTTTCTTTTAACTGATGTATGGGGCGAGACCCCCTGCGACTATGTAATTTTTATGGAGATATATAAAGGTTACTCTCTTGCCTTTGCCAGAATGTCTTATAGCTGTGCCCCCCCCCCCTTATTTTTTTTATTTGTCATTCACAGAATGCTTTCGCACTTTTGCTAGAACGTTAGACTCTTAGGCGATAGCCGCGGTGTAACACCCTCATCCGTCGTATGACATATAACAGAAGGTCCAGCTGGAACCCGACGCCGTATACCACGGACAGTCAGAAGGGTTACATATGAATATCAAAAATCAACTACAACTACTCGAGCCCTAACTCAGAGCATTCTAACGGAAGCTTTTAAACAGTTTGAAAGAACCCATAATTGAATAACAACTATCACGAATGTCCACCTCCAACTATAGGAATGAAATAGCAAATACACCAAAGGTACTTGGCTTTATGGCCTTACAAAAGTTCACTTAACAATGTAATGTTTTACATACATCGGCTCGCAGGCCGGCCACACATGACAAAAATAAAACAACAATTCGCTTTGGCCTTCGAGGGCCAGCTCAGTAACATGGGCTTCAGCCTGCTATTTGGTACTTGGCTCCGCAGCATCTGCAAGCAACATTCCACCGCACGGTGGCAAACAAAGAAACGGCCAGCTAAAGCTGACCAAATTATAACGACCCCGCCCCTTACTCGGGACGGCGAAGCTCCTTCCCTGCATTTCATTAGCTCAGCTAAACAATAAAGAGCAAACATACTTCGTCACAGGTGTAGGCTCGCACGGCCAAACACCTCGTGCTCTCAGGGCACATTATCGGTGAATCCGGTCAATTCTGTGGCTTCACCACCATCCCAAGGATGGCAACATCGTGAGCATTTTAGTCTTTCTGACCACAGTCTAAGACTCCCGACCATGCCAACGGCCAGTTCCACTTTAGGACCTCTAGCACCGAACCGCATAGCCCATGTCCGTTTCCACTTGCCCGCTGCTCACTTCGCCTAGTCACTTTAAGACGTACGTGCGTGCCAAGCTTCTCCCGGATCCTAATACATTCCCAATCATCACATAACCCAGTTATGTACAAGGCTGACTCCCCGACCGCCAAGTTAGCAGAACTACGTTTCCGCTCAGTTTTCCGGGTGCGCCTTGGAGTTAATCCCCAAGTATCCCTGCTGCAATCTACCGTGTAGAAACCCGAAAAACACATAGCACGGAGTCTTCTCCGACAATCCATACAATATGCAACACACCGATCCAGACCAACACGTCCGGGTAGGCTTCACACACAATGTCTATGTCCGCACTTCGATTCCGGACTCTATATGCAACACAAGGGGGACTATTCACATCTACCCCAAGGAACACCGCGCACTCACCGCACACTCGCGGGAGCGGGTTTCCTATGCAGAAAGAAAAAGAGCTTCACATTCTCAAGTAGAGGATCGTTACCCTTGACGTTCGCTTTTGCGTCATGGAAAACTATCCGGATGGAAATCTTCGCAACGATTTTGCCTCCGCGGATCCGATCTCGATTCGCGATTCGGTGCTCCGATGCTCCGCCGGCGGCCGGAATACTAATCCTCCTTCCTCCTTGCTCTCTTCTCTCTCTAACTCTTTTAGAAAGAGAATGGATTAAGTGAAATGAGGAATAAACCTCCTAATCCCGGATTTAGACCAGTAGGATAACACCTAAACCGTCAGATCTTCTTTAAAGAAAACGAACGGCTCGGATTTGCCCAAAATTTCTAATTCCTGGGCCGAACACGGCCTTGCACACGGTTGTGTCTCAGGCCGTATGCCTCGATCCAGGCACGATCGTCGAGCATAGAAAAGGACTTGGGTGGAGACATGCCCGTGTCTCAACCTGACACGCCCGTGACCTAGGGGCGTGTCACCAATAACCGCCACGCTAACCGTCACGTCCCGAACTGGACACGGGTAGGAACACGCCCGTGTGGAAAAGAACACGCCCGTGTGGACCAGTACACGCCCGTATACCACGGCCGTGTACTTCAGTCGGCACATGCCAGTTTTCATCCCGAGCATGACACGGGTAGTGGCACGGGTAAGGACACGCTCGTGTCACCCCTGACACGCCTGTGTCACCCCTGACACGCCTGTGTCACCCCTGACACGCCCGTGTCAACACTGTTCACAGTCGTGTTTCCTTTCGTGTCCCCCACTGGACAGAATCCGGCCATCACAGAGAAGGACACGGCCTTGGACACGCCCGTGTCCTAGGTCGTGTGCTCCTATCTAGGCACCAAAAATGTCTTAGGACGCGACCGGTTCGTTTACAATTTTTGGGGCGTTACAAATCTCCCCCTCTTAAAGGAATTTCGTCCCGAAATTATGTAAAGGTACCCAAAATTTAATGTTACCTGAGTGGAATAACTCGGGATATTCCTCCAACATAGTCTGCTCTCGCTCCCAAGAAAGCTCCTCACGTCCGCAGTTATCCCAACGGACTTTAACCATTCAGATTTTTTTGTTGTGGAGTCATTTGACCTCAACATCTTCAATCCGAACGGGTTTGAACTTTGTCGTTAACCCACTACCAACCGACACTTGATCGATCGCAATGACCTTCGAAGGCTCTTGCACCGCCTTCCGTAACAACGATATGTGGAACACATCGTGTAGGCCACTCAACTCCACTGACAGCTTCAATCGATACGCTGCTTCGCCAACTCGCTCCAGGATCTCAAACGGTCCAAGGTATCTCGGACTCAGCTTCTTCAAGCGTCGAACCCGCGAGATACCCTTTAATGGCTTGATTTTCAAATACACTCAGTCACCAACACCAAACTCCACGTTCTTATGCTTGGCGTTATAGTATTTTGTCTGTCTGTCCTGAGCGATCTTCAACCGTTCTTGAATTGTACGTACCATTGAAGTGGCGTCTTCCACCGCTTGTCGTTTGTATAACTTAGACTCGACTGTCTCCAACCAAGACAACGGCGTGCGACACTTTCTCTCATACAAGGCCTCAAAAGGCGTCATTCCAATACTCGTTTGATAGTTGTTGTTATATGCAAACTCCACCATGTACAGGTGATCTTCCCACTGCTTTCCGAAATCCAAGACGCGCATGCGAAGCATGTCCTCCATCGTCCTGTTGACCCTCTCGGTCTGACCATCCGTCTACGGATGAAAGGCTGTGCTAAAACTCAGCTTAGTTCCCAACAATTTATGCACCAGTCTCCAGTCGTTTGACGTGAAGCGTCCATCTCGGTCACTAACAATACTGCGGGGCACACCATGCAATCGTACAATATTATCCACACAGAGTTTGGCTAACTTTTCCACCAGATCTTCCTTTCTATTCAGGATGAAGTGCGACACTTTTGTAAATCTATCTGCGACCACCCAGATGGCGTCGTTTCCCCTCTGCGACTTTGGCAAACCATGCACAAAATCCATGGAAATGTCGTCGAACTTCCACTCCGGGATAGGCAAGGACTTCAAGAAACCTCCGGGCTTCTGGCACTCTACCTTCACCAAGGCACATGTTTGGCACTTCGCCACATAAAGTGCTACATCCTTCTTCAATCCTGGCCACCAGAACAACTTCTTCATGTCTTTATAAATCTTTGTGCTCCCCGGGTGGATTGAGTACTTGGTATGATGAGCCTCGTACATCAACTCCTCCCGAAGATTATCAGCATAAGGGACGCATAGGCGACCGTCCCTCCTCAGCAGCTCATCCTCAACAGCAAATTGGGAATTTGACTCATCCAATGATTCATCTAAGATCTGCTTCATGCTGCTATCCTGAGCCAAAGCCCGCCGAATCCTATCAGCTAGGTCATACTGCACCTCTGTCCAATACAATTTCGCCTCGCCACTAGCCTGCTTGTCGACGCAAGAGATCTCCAATGCCTCCAAATCACGGACCAAACTCACATCATGTACCGCCAACCAGCTGGCCTGCGCAGGAGCCCTGCGACTCAATGCATCCGCCACTACATTTCCTTTCCCAGACACATAATGTATTTTGAAGGTGTAGTCCCCCAGGAACTCCATCCACCTCCGCTGCCTCATGCTCAGGTCCTTCTGATCTAACAAGTACTTCAGGCTCTTATGATCGGTGTAGATATCGACCTTCACACCGTACAGGTAGTGCCTCCACAGCTTTAGAGCAAATATCACGGCCGTTAACTCCAAATCATGGATCGGATAATTCCTCTCGTAAACCTTTAATTGACGTGATCCGTAGGCTATCACGCTCCCATGCTGTAGCAGAACACAGCTCAAACCACTACCTGAAGCATCACTATAAATTTCAAACCCTTCGGTCCCACTTGGCGAACGTAAAATAGGCGTCGTGGTCAACCGTCTCTCCAATTCTTCGAAAGCATGCGCGCACTCCAGCGACCACACAAACTTTTGATCCTTCCTTGTCAACGTAGTTAGGGGTAGCGTTATCCGCGAGAAGTTCGCTATGAAGCGTCTGTAGTAGCCGGCAAGCCCCAGCAAGCTCCGGACTTCCGCCACTGTAGTCAACACAGGCCACTCCCGTATCGTCACCATCTTCGTCGGATCCACCGTTATCCCTTCTCCACTAACAATATGACCAAGGAACGCTACTGAGGATAACCAGAACTCACACTTGGAGAACTTAGCATACAAGTGATTCTTCCTCAACGTCTCCAACACCATATGCAGATGCTTGTAGAGATCATCCTCATGCTGCGAGTACACCAAGATATCGTCGATAAATACTATCACGAAACGGTCCAGGTACTCTCTGAACGTCCTATTCATCATGTCCATAAACACAGATAGCGCATTGGTCAATCCAAACGGCATGACCGTGAACTCGAAATGCCCAAACCGCGTGCTGAACGCTGTCTTTGGGATGTCGCTTTCCCTTATCCTTAATTGGTAGTATCCGAATTTCAGATCTAACTTCAAATATACTGTTGACCCAACCAACTGATCAAATAGATCGTCAATCCTTGGGATCAGATACTTATTCTTTTCCGTAAGCTTGTTCAACTCCCGATAGTCGATACAGAGTCGCAAGCTCTCATCCTTCTTCTTAACGAAGAGGACCGGTGCGCTCCAAGGCGACAAACTTGGACGCACATACCCTTGTTCCAACAACTCTTGCAGTTGCACCTTCAGCTCCGCCATCTCCTTAGGCGTTATCCGATACGGAGAGCGTGACACCGGTTTGGCGCCCGGCACCAGCTAAGTTGTAAAATCAATCTCCTGCTGAGGAGGGGCTCCAGAGAGATCGTCTGGGAACACATCAGGATACTCGGACACAACTGAAATACTGCCCAGACTAGGTTTAGGCGTTGAAGCCTGCACTAATGTGAAAAACAGCTCTGCCCCAGACCGAACTGCCTTAATCACCTGAAGAGCCGACACCAAAATCTTGCTCGACCCTTTCATGCCCGCAAACGTAGTCTCTTGATCAGTATTCAGTCCTAACTTAACCTCCTTTCGATTGCAATCAATGCATGCTCGCTGCTCCGAGAGCCAGTCCATACCAAAGATTACGTCGAACTCCACTAGCGGCAGTACCGACGCTTGCAAGTCAAACTCCTGATCTCTAATCCGTATCTTTACCACACAGATTCTATCCACGCGCATTGAGCACCCATTGGGCAACGACACATCCAACTTGTCCTTTGCCATCGAGGAAGAAACTCTGATGCGCGATACGAATCTTTCGGACAAGAAGGAATGCGAAGCTCACGTATCAAACAAGGCTCTCGTCGGACAATCGAAAATTAACACAAATCCTAGCACCAACATTTACAAGCTAACATGTAAAAATGTAACAACTACATAAAGCTAAAATGCTATATTAACTTATATCTGTCACCACGTCAACTTGTTTTATGGCCTTTTGCAAACCAAGATTATATACTCTAGGCTGGGCTGGAGCATGGTGGGATGCGGTTGACTCCGCCGCCTTCCTTTTTTCTTCATATGATGCTTCAAGCTTTCTCTCGGACTTTGCACCTCCGCTCCAACATTCACGAGCAAAATGCCTCATCTTTCCACAGTTGTAGCAAGCTCCAGGGAATCGACTTGTGGTTGCCCTCGTCGCACCAGACAAAGGGGCTGAGCTCGAAGTCTTCTGCTTCTTATTCCATCTGCGGAAACCCGACTTTGTATTCGGCACTTTGAACTCTGACTTCTTTTCCCCTGGGCCCTTCTTCTCTCGTACTTTCTTCACGACCTTTTCCAATGACCGGGTCGAATTGACCAAGGCTAGGAAGCCCTGCGCCTTAGGCCCAGCAAGGAGTAGCTGTAGGTCGCCACGTAGACCCTCATAGAATCGGTTGGTCTTCCGCTCCTCCTCAGTAAACATAGCATCAGCATAATGACCCAACCGTGTAAACTCGTGGAGATACTCATCCACGCTTCTGTCTCCCTGAGTCAAACCAAGGTACTGATTCTCCATCTCAAGCTTTGGAGCAAAGAGTAGGTATCTAGCCAAAAATAACCTTGAGAATTCCTCCATAGGCACATCAACAAGTTGACTTCCCACTAAGAGATGAACCTCCAACTCGTCCCACCACTGCCTCGCCTCACCAGCCAATAGGAAGGTCGCTATGGTGGTCTTCTGCCACTCCACAGTTTTCGTGGCCGTCAAGACTCTCTTCATCGTAGAGAGCCAGTCCTCAGCTTGAGTTGGCGTTCCAATCCCGTCGAACACCGGAGGATTAAAGCTCATTACATGCTTGAGCTGCTTCTCCGTAGCTCTCCTTGGTGCTACTTGATCAACTTTCATGCGTTCTACCACTCTCGACTCTGCCACCCTAATCGGTTCTTGCTCATTTACAGGTGGTGCGTGCTGCGCTTGCCTTGCAGGTTGGGCATTTATCATAGCAAAGACTGCTTCAACCACCAATCTAATGGTTTCTGCTGAAAGAGGTGTTGTAGGCACGTCATTCGGTGCACTACTTTCCGCCATTTACGGACGTTCTGATTGCCCAGCACCACTCCTAGATGCCTATAATAGCATAAACCCTTGATTAGGCGACATACAGATTGCTAAAAGCAATCATTGGAACACTCAGGTTCTTCAAAACAAGTGTATTTTTCATTCCTAAATGGACATTCATGGGTTCTTTTATGTTATAACGATGACGCACATACATGTGCTCACCTCCCCTTAAAAGAATTCGCCCACGAATTCAAATAAAGAATACCGACACTATAGTCTGATACCAAATTGTAACACCCTCATCCGTCGTATGACATATAACAGAAGGTCTAACTGGAACCCGACGCCATATACCACGGACAGTCAGAAGGGTTACATATGATTATCAAAAATCAACTACAACTACTCGAGCTCTAACTCAGAGCATTCTAGCGAAAGCTTTTAAACAGTTTGAAAAACCCATAATTGAATAACAACTATCACGAATGTCCACCTCCAACTATAGGAATGAAATAACAAATACATCAAAGGTACTTGGCCTTATGGCCTTACAAAAGTTCCCCTAACAATGTAATGTTTTACATACATCGGCTCGCAGGCAGGTCACACATGATAGAAATAAAACAACAATTCGCTTTGGCCTTCGAGGGCCAGCTCAACAATATGGGATCAACCCGCTATTTGGTACTTGACTCGGCAGCACCTGCAAGCAACATTCCACCGCAAGGTGGCAAACAAAGCAATGGTCAGCTAAAGCTGACCAAATTATAACGACCCCGCCCCTTACTCAGGACGGCGATGCTCCTTCCTTGCATTTCATTAGCTCAGTTAAACAATAAAGAGCAAACATACTTCGCCACAGGTGTAGGCTCGCACGACCAAACACCTCGTGCTCTCAGAGCACATTATCGGTGAATTCGGTCAATTCTGTGGCTTCACCACCATCCCAGGGATGACAACATCGTGAGCATTTTAGTCTTTCTGACCACAGTCTAAGACTCCCGACCATGCCAACGGCCAGTTCCACTTTAGGGCCTATAGCACCGAACCGCATAGCCCAGGTCCGTTTCCACCCGTTGCTCACTCCGCCTAGTCACTTTAAGACGTACGCGCGGGCCAAGCTTCTCCCGGATCCTAATACATTCCCAATCATCACATGACCCAGTTATGTACAAGGCTGGCTCCCCGACCGCCAAGTTAGCAGAACTACGTTTCCGCTCAGTTTTTTGGGTGCGCCTTGGAGTTAATCCCCAAGGATCCCTGCGGCAATCTACCGTGTAGAAACCCGAAAAACACATAGCACAGAGTCTTCTCCGGCAATCCATACAATATGCAACATCACCGATCCAGACCAACACGTCCAGGTAGGCTTCACACACAATGCCTATGTCCGTACTTCGATTCCGGACTTTGTATGCAACACAAGGGGGGACTATTCACATCTACCCCAAGAAACACCGTACACTCAC
The DNA here is from genome assembly GCA_039513925.1 of Platanthera zijinensis. Taxonomy (NCBI): domain Eukaryota; kingdom Viridiplantae; phylum Streptophyta; class Magnoliopsida; order Asparagales; family Orchidaceae; genus Platanthera; species Platanthera zijinensis. The sequence goes on along the minus strand of CM077094.1, from coordinate 154,100,154 downwards.
CGCACACTCGCGGGAGCGGGTTTTCTATGAAGAAAGAAAGAGAGCTTCACATGCTCAAGTAGATGATCGCTACCCTTTACGTTCGCTTTTGCATCATGGAAAACTATCCGGATGGAAAGCTTCGCAACGATCTTGCCTCCGCGGATCCAATCTCGGTTCGCGATTCGGTGCTCCGATGCTCCGCCGGCGGCCGAATTCCTCCTCCTCCTTCCTCCTCCTTCCTCCTCCTTCCTCCTCCTTCCTCCTTGCTCTCTCCTCTCTCTAACTCTTTTAGAAAGAGAATGGATTAAGTGAAATGAGGAATAAACCTCCTAATCCCGGATTTAGACCAGTAGGATAACACCTACACCGTCAGATCTTCTTTAAAAAAAAAACGAATGGCTCGGATTTGTCCAAAATTTCTCATTCCTGGGCCGAACACGGCCTTACACATGGCCGTGTCTCAGGCCGTGTGCCTCGATCCAGGCACGATCGTCGAGCATAGAAAAGGACACGGGTGGAGACACACCCGTGTCTCAACCTGACACGCCCGTGTCGGGTCCCGACACGCCCGTAACCTAGGGGCGTGTCACCAATAACCGTCACGCCAACCGTCACGTCCCTAACTGGACACGGGTAGGAACATGCCCGTGTGGACAAGAACACGCCCGTGTCAACCAGTACACACCCGTGTACCACGGCCGTGTACTTCAGTCGGCACATGCCAGTTTTCATCCCGAGCATGACACAGGTAGTGGCACGGGTAAGGACATGCCCGTGTCACCCCTGACACGCCCGTGTCAACACTGTTCACAGCCGTGTTTCCTGTCGTGTCCCCCACTGGACACAGTCCGCCATCACAGAGAAGGACACGGCCTTGGGCACGCTCATGTCCTAGGTCGTGTGCTCCTATCTAGGCACCAAAAATGTCTTAGGACGCGACCGGTTCGTTTACAATTTTCGGGGCGTTACAGGCGGTCTTGTTCCTGTTGAATTGAAGTCTATCAAATAAGCCCTGCCGAAAAGGCTGTCGCTAAAAGACCCTGCCGAGAGGGTTTCGCCCTTTGGACCCTGTCGCAAGACTATTGCCTTACATCTCCTTTTGTTTCATGCCAACTGCATGCGCTTTCACATACGCCTTAAGCTTTTTCAGTGATGACCGCGGCTCATTCATTGCATAAATTATCTAAGTACATTTTGCCGAGAGGGGTATGACTAGTAGAAGTCCCGGGAGACCTTCGCCGAGATGCTATGTGCCGAAAGGCCCTGAGTTCCCCTCTCTCAACTTAGAACAGGTGTTGGTTCTGTAGGACTGCTAGTGAGGCTCTTTGCAATGTTCGTCCTGGGTCCAGTCGCCCCGTCAGCTGGGTGAGAGCCTGACCGCGGGAGCGGCCCTTAATTTAATTATTCTTCCTTTTCACCTCGTCACTGGGCGAGCCTTCATCCCAACCGGCTCGATGGGAGCCCGGTCGGCGGGCCTAGTTGGTGCCACTAGAAACCATAAATTATATCCCTCTCCCCCCAAGCGAGCCTACGACCCTGCCAGCTAGTGAGAGTCTGGCAGCAGGTCTACTTGGGGCCGAGTGCGTCTTCCAGCCCTGCCAGCTAATGGGAGCCTGAGCAGCGGGATCCTCTCGGGGTATTCCCTTACCCCCCAAGCGAGCCTACGACCCTGCCAGCTAGTGAGAGCCTGACAACGGGTCTACTCGGGGTCGAGTGCGCCTTCTAGCCCTGCCAGCTAATGAGAGCCTGAGCAGTGGGATCCTCTCGGGGTCTTGCAAACTACCAACCTCTCTTCCTCCCCCCCCCCAAGCGAGCCTACGGCCCTGCCAGCTAGTGAGAGCCTGGCAGCGGGTCTACTCGGGGCCGAGTGCGCCTTCCAGCTAATGGGAGCCTGAGCAGCGAGATCCTCTCGAGGTATTTCCTTACCCCCCAAGCGAGCCTACAACCCTGGCAGCTAGTGAGAGCCTGACAGCAGGTCTACTCGAGGTCGGGTGCGCCTTCCCGCCCTGCCAGCTAATGGGAGCCTGAGCAGCGGGATCCTCCCGGGGTCTTGCAAACTACCAACCTCTCTTCCTTTCCCCCAAGAGAGCCTACGGCCCTGTAAGCTAGTGAGGGCATGACAGCGAGTCTACTCAGGGCCGAGTGCGCCTTCCAGCCCTGCCAGCTAATGGGAGCCTGAGCTGCGGGATTCTCTCGGGGTATTGCAAACTACCAACCTCTCTTCCTTTTCCCCCAAGCGAGCCTACGACCCTGCCAGCAAGTGAGAGCCTGACAGCGGGTCTACTCGGGGCCGTGTACGCCTTCCAGCCCTGTCAACTAATGAGAGCCTGAGCAGCGGGATTCTCTCGGGGTATTGCAAATTACCAACCTCTTTGTACCTGGCCACCAAGTGAGCTTTCGGCCCCGCCAGCTAGATGGGAGCCTGGGCAGCGGGTCTACTCGGTGCCATCAAAACCAAAAATACATCATAACCTGACAAGAAACAATTCTTAAAATAACACATTATAGGGGCATACACAAATTTACCCATCCTATGGGTAGAAGCGTTTTAGATCGTCACCACTCCAGGGGTGACGCATGGATACCCCTTCCACATTCTGGAGGTGGTATCCCCCTGATCCCAGAACCTTCTCGACAATGTAGGGTCCTTCCCAGTTGGGTTTGAGCTTTCCAACGGCTACCGACCTTCCTGCGGCGTCCACTTTCCTCAGGACTAGGTCTACTTCCACGAACTGCTTGATTCTGATGTGTTTATCAAAATACCTAGCCATTCGCCGCTTGATTTGATCCTGCCTGACGGAGGCCACGTCGCGAAGTTCTTCCACCAAGTCCAGCGAGAGTTGTAGCTCTCCTTCATTCTCCTCCCTCCATGCCTCATCTCCTCTACTGGCAGCCGCAACTCGCGGAGACTGGACCTCAAACTCCACGGGTAGGACCGCCTCACAGCCATGCGAAAGCTTAAAAAGGGTCTCTCCAGTGGCCATGTTTGGAGTTGTCCGCAAAGCCCATAACACCGAGGGGAGTTGTTCCACTCAACTCCCCCTCAAGTTTTCCACCTTTTTTTGAACAGGTTTACGATAATTTTGTTCGCCGCCTCCACCTGGTCGTTGCTCCTTGGGTGGTGGACGGAGGCAAACCTGAGGTCGATCCCTAGCTGGGTGCAAAAGCTGATGAACTCCTCGCTGGCAAACTGCGGATCATTGTCCGTGACAATGGCATGAGGCAACCTATGCCTACAGATGATCTCTCCCCATATGAAATTCCTGATGACCTGGGAGGTTACCTTGGCCAACGCCTTGACCTCCAGCCATTTTGAGAAGTAATCAATCATCACTAGAAGAAACCTTCTCTGCCCGCTTGCCGGAGGAAACGGTCCAACTACATCCATTCCCCATATGACAAAAGGCCATGGCGCCGTAATGCTTCGGAGCCTTTGAGCGGGCAAGAGTTGGAGGGGGCGTATAGTTGACACTTTTGGCACCTTCTTGCAAACTCCGCCGCATCCTTCCTCAGGGATGGATAGAAATACCTCTGTCTAACCACCCTTGCTTTCAACATCCTGCCCCCCGAATGGCTGCCACATTCGCCTGAATGCACTTCCTCCAGGATCCTTGGGATCTCTTCCTCTGCTACACATCGTGTCAGGAGCTCTGACAACATCTTCCGATGTAACCATCCTTCATGCATGAGATAGTGTGTTGCTTTGTGCTTAAAGCCTTTCGCATCCTTGGTCCCTTCAGGGGGGGTGCCTGTAGTGAAGAAGGCTATGAAGGGATCGAACCACGAGGGTCGCCGATCCACTTCCATCAACTCCCCCTCCTCAATCGCCGGATGAAACAGCTCGGTCAAGGTTCCCCCCCCCCCCCCGGTCCAAACTTGGTCAACCGATCGGCCGCTTCATTTTCCCCCTAGGGACATGCCGAATTGAGAATGCTCAGAACCCTCCGACGAGCACCCTCACCTTAGATAAGTACTTTATGAAGGTGGGCTCCCGGGCATCGTATTCGTCTCTGATCTGTGACGCTATTACCAACGAATCCGTAAGCACTTGTACGTCATGAATCCCAAGCTCCTTGGCCAATTGCAACCCGGCTAAGACGGCTTCATACTCTGCTTGATTGTTGGTGACAGGGAAGTGCAACACCACCGCCTGCTCTATGGAGACCCCTTGAGGGCTCATCAGTACTACCCCTCCCCCTAGGGCATGCTTCCCCGAGGCTCCATCAACCAACACTTTCCACGCCTCCCGGGACAGTAGTCTCTCTCCCTCTACCTCTACGACGTAGTCAGCTAAGAAATCAGCCACTGTCTGCGCCCTGATGGAGAGCCTTGGTACAAAAGAGATATCAAACTCACTGAGCTCGATAGACCACTTAGCCAAATGCCCCGAGTGCTCCACCCCCTCGAAAATCTTGCACAGGGGATGGTCCGTCACCACCTTGATTGAATGGACTTGGAAATACGACCTGAGCTTCCTGTCCAAGATGACCAGGGAGAAAGACAACTTCTCTAGGATGGGGTAGCGGAGCTCCGCCTTCTTCAAGACACTGCTGACATAGTAGATCGGCAGCTGTTTCTTCCCTTCTTCCCTTACTAATACAGAAATTAAGGCCTCTGCCCCTACCCCAAGATACAAAGCTAGATCTTCCCCCTCCTTCGGGCTCTAAAGGAGCGACGCTTGGGAGAGTTGAACATTCAGTACCTGGAAGGCCTCCTCGCATTCCTTTGTCCATTTGAACTTTCGGCTTCCCCGAAACACCTTGAAGAATGGTGAACACTTCTCCCCGACTCAGGAGAGAAATCGACTCAACCCGGCGAGTTTGCCCGTCAAACGTTGAACCTAACCTCTTTGGCATTGCACGGTGATTCCAACTCCATGATGGCCTTCACCTTATCCGGGTTAGGCTCTACCTTCGTTGGGGTCAGTAGGTGCCCAAGGAACTTGCCTCGGCTTGCCCCAAAGACGCACTTCTGGGGGTTTAGCCTCATCTTGAACTTCCGCAGGGTCGCGAATGTCTCCTCCAGGTCGAGTAGGTGTGAACCCACATCCCCACTCTTCACCATGAGATCATCAACAAAAACCTCCAGGTTCCTACCCCTCTGACTTTTGAACACCCGATCCATCATATACTGGTAGGTAGCCCCTGCGTTCTTTAGCCCGAAAGGCATCATTTTGTAGTTGAAGCATCCCTCCCTTGTGATGAAGGAGACGTCTTTGACATCAAGGGGTGAATCTGATGGTAACTTGAAAAAGCATCCGAAAAACTCATAATAGAAAAACCGACGGCCAACCAGCACATCGATCCGAGGCAGGGGATAGCAATCCTTAGGACATGATTTATTTAATAAAGAAAAGTCCACACACATACACCACCTCCCATCCCATTTTTTTGTCATTAGCACATTGGAGACCCAGCCTGGAAACTGGATCTCCGAGATAAAACCTGCATCAAGAAGCTTCTTGACCTCCTCGCGGATGGGTTCCTCCAGCTTGGTGGCGATGGTCCTCATCTTTTGGCGGATGAGACGCGTCTTGGGGTCCAGGTTCAGACGGTGGCATGCCACATCCGCATCAATGCCCGACATGTCTGCCGCGCTCCAGGCGAAGATGTCGACGTTCCTTTGGATGCACTCCCGCATCCTCTCCTGATCCTCAGGGCTCAAGCCGTCGCTGATCCGCACCCTCTCCGTCTTCCCTCCCCTGGTGAAGACTTCCATCTCCACGACCTCTTCTGTCGGCTCCAGACGGGACTGCTCTCCTCCACTCCTAGGCTCCTCCTCTCGCCCAAACTCTTCCTCCCCTCCTGCATCCTCCACCTCCATCGCCTCCAACAGGCTCTCCCTTGGCTCCACTTCTTCGCCTCCTCGGGCCTCGCCCCCGCTTCTCCCTCTACCTTCTCCTTCTCCACAGCCTCCTCCCCAACCTATCCTTGGCTCACTTCTTTCTCTTCCACAACCTCCTCCTACGTCGTCATCTCCTTCTCCAACTCCTCTGCCTCGACCATCAGAGAAATAGTGTTGACGGCAGTCACATAGCACTGCCTCGCCACCTTCGGATCCCCCCTGATCCGGACTTGCACTCCTCCACTACTGAACTTGAGACATTGGTGAAACGAGGAGGGGACGCAACGAAAGGCGCTGATGAGAGAGCGCCCAAAGATTGCATTGTAGCTGCTCGGAGCGTCAACGATGACGAACCGACAATTCCTCGACCCCCCCCCCCCCAACGTCACATGCAGTCTCACCCCTCCTCCAACTTCATTCCTCTCCCCCGAGAACCCGAACAACGGCCCATCTAAGGCTAGAACCCTCCGGGCCTCCACTTTCATCTCATCAAAAGCTTTCTTGAAGATCACATTCACGGAACTCTCGTTGTCTACCAGGATCCGGGAGACCGTGAAATTCTCTACCGTCGTCTGGATCACCAAGGCGTCACAGAACGGGTCCTCATAATCGGGCATGTCCATCACCGAGAAAGTAATCTTCTCCTCCTCCTGGGGGGAGTCTGGGAGGTAGATGCGACGCTCCGCCTATACATAATCTGGAAGCTCCCCTTACGGGTGGCTTCGATCCCCACTCCCCCATGGATCACCCTGATCCCTACTCGGGCCCCACGTCCGCCCGGTCTTCGTACTTGTCCTCTCCTTCTCCTGGCAGAACCTCCTCAATCCTCACGGGCGGCTGCTGCGTTTTCCCCCTGGCCTCCCTGATCTCCAAAAACTCAAGGCAGGTGGCCATTGCGTGACCCCCCTCCTAGTGGAAGTCACAAAATGGCAACGTCACCCGACCTTCTCTTCTCCTCGCTCCTCCTCGAGCTCCTCTCCTTCCCCCTCTTCCTTTGACGATCTCCATAGCCTCCTGTTGCGACGGGAGGGGGGCCCTCTGTCCCTGCCTCCAGGCCGGCTGATTGAACCTCCTTTGCTCGCGGAAGTTGTCCCTTCCTTGGAAACCACCACCCTGCCCCTGGGGGTGTCCTTCATGTGGCCTCCAACCCAACCTGTTGTTCGGCTCGCGCTGCCCCCAACCTTGGTGTTGCCCCTGTCATCGGGGTTCCTCCTTTCTTCTCTCCTCTCTCTGCTCCCTCTGTCTTCCCGCTCCTGACTCCTTCCCATTGTCCTCCGCCAACTTGGCTAGCTTCTTAGCGAACGCCGGATTGGCCGCCTCAATCTCGATTTCCTTCGCCGCCCTCTCCATCAACTCCTCGAAGGAGAGGGGGGAACTCTCTTCAGCTCTATGCTAAAGAAGCTTGGCCTCAACAATAGGGTGAAAGCAAGCATCACGGTGTACCCTGACATTTCCTGAACCTACAAGATCTCCTCCTGGAACCTATCCACATAGCGTCTCAGCCCCTCTTCTGGCTTCTGTTTGATGGCAAAAAAGCACTCCGCACTCTTCTTCCTCTTCTTGGATGTTGAGAACCTTAGCAAGAACCTGCGCTGCAGATCTTCAAAACAGTAGATTGAACTCACAGGCAACTGGTGGAACCAGTCCCTGACCTTCTCCTTCAAAGTGAGGCAAAGAACTGATACTTGAAGGCATTTGACATTTGCCTTATGGAAGCGACATCCTCAAACCACTGCACATGTTGCACCGGGTCGTACCGACTCGTGTAGTAGGGCATGTCCGACTCCCGGAACCCATCTGAGACCAGAGCCAAGATGATAAGCTCACTAAAAGGGCTCCCGCCCACAGCCTGCCGAGAGGGCACGTCCCGCGACCTTGGCTCGATAGCCCTCTCCATACTGACCTGCCCGGGAAAAAGTTCTCGCCCGTCAACACCCCTCTCGACAACCTCTGCCGGAACCTCCTTCCCATGACGCTGCACATGAGCGTTTTCGCCTAGCGATGGGGCTGCAACCACCGGAACCGAGGGCGTCACCCACTCGCCTCTTGCTGAGAAGGCTAAGTAGATGGTCTGCAGGACTTCCCGCCTGAAGTCCTCCAACATTCCCAACGTCACCCTACTTCCCCGAGAGGAAAAACCTCTCGAGCCAGCTCCTTCGCCTTCATCTCCAGCCATGAGACTTAGCTTGAGATCTTCTTGTATAAGTTACGGTCCACGCTCACCGCACCAGAAATGTTAAAGCCAAGAACTGGCCTCAACGAGAGTTCGGACCTTTGGGTGTAGTCGACACCTACTTCTCCCAAAGCTAGACCCCTGACCAGTAATAAAGAACCAAGCATTGACCCTTAGCCTCAGCTGGGAGGTCCCTCTACTAACCCAGAAGATCTCTGAGCACTTCCCCGCATTAGTCAATTGCTGAGCTAGAAGTACCTCAGAAAGCGCTAACTGATTTGAGAAAGTTTGAAAACTTGTCTTCTGAGGTACCCAGTGGGTCTTATTTATAGATTTTCAATATCTGATCTGCCAACAACCAAATTTCGATGTCCTAAAGGGATATTTGCAGCCCAACTTGGTATGAAAACAACGTAATTCCGCTATTCTGATAAGCTAAATACAGACCAAGGGGCATCTCGGTAATTTCCCCTCGGGATCGCGCTGGGCGGAAACCCTTTCGTTATTCTGTAGGCCTTCCGCCTGCCCTTAGCCGTAGATCCTCCCGGCTTCCCCTATAAGAAACTCAGGCGCGAGCCGCGAGGGGTTGAGAGCGCTGAGTGGTGAGACGTAACTCAACGCCGAGAATTTAAAGGGCGATGAGTGGCAGGGCCTCACTCAACGCCAGGAGCTGAAGAGATCCCGCTCAGGTAGGCGCAAGCCTTCCCGCACGCCCCGGGCGGGAACCCTTTTGGTAGCTTGCTTGTCTGATCTGCTTTAAACCCCAGGCTAGCCCAAGGCTAGCCCAACCCTGGCCTATCAGGCCTCTAGGTCTCATTCAGCGAATATGGGGTTGTACATGGCTGGTATTTTCTCACCGTCCACCAATCTTAAAACGGGAACTAAAGGCCGACATATCATCAAAATATCCACAATACTTCTCCAAAAAGAGATCATTAGTATAATGTCATACATTTATTTATCTCCGCTTTCTTTTGCCCACTTGTTTAAAGACCACTCAGGTGAGGTGAACATCTTCCTTAGATTGTCTCTGTGTGTGAATGTGTTGAATTGTTAGGAAAAAAGTTGCAAAGCTCATCACAATGGGCCTAAAAAGCTTCGGTTGCCCTGTAAAGCTCCTTAGCATGTTCACAAGCCTAGGCCGAACATAAATCTAACCATTTATGGTCATTACCCTCTTAAGTGTGTGACTAATATTGGGCATTTTCTAATATCCTCCAACATTAAATCGACAGAATGCACGACACATGATGTCTAATATAAATTTGGGTGTTTCGCTTCCAATAATTTATCTGTTAGAGTGTTAGTCTGTTAGGTATGAAATTATGAAAGTATCATACTATGAAACGATCATGTAAATAATAGATGGAAATTGAATAAGATGAGATTAATAACGAATAAGTACTGGTTTCTTTACAATTTACCTGCGAGCACATTATTGTTAGCACTGTCCGTAACAATCTGCACCACAGTCTCCTCTCCAACCCTTTCTACCACTTTATCTAGCAATTCAAACATCTTTTCTCTCATCTTCGAATAGTTGGATGCATCGACAAATTCTAGAAAAAAGTCATCTTTAAGTGAATTCACTAAAAATTTATTAGGGCTCTTTGTTTTTGATCAGTCCAGCCATCAACCATAATAAAACAACCAAATATCTTTCACTCATTCTCATATGTCTTCATCATGTCTTTCACTTCAGTGACTTCATTATTCAGCAAAGTGACACAAATCTCATGCTAACTTGGTGACTTCAATCCAACTCCAAATTGTCCAATGGACTCCACCATTACCGCAAAACTAGGATGCGTTACAACATTGAATGAGATGGATGCATCGTACATCCATTGAGCTATATGTTTACAAGCTCGCCCTCTCAGCTACTTCTTGCAAGCTTCATTAATAAATATTTGTTTCATTTTTTCTTCAACTCCTTTTTTTGGCACTATGACGCAAGACGGAACGTTGTGTGAAAATAATGAATGAGCGGCGCTAACACGCTAATGCAACCCTACGTGACTATGCAGAATGAATGCGATCAAGCCGGACCTAAATGATGCATGCATATTTTCAAGTTATCCGAATACGAATAAATGTTATAGAATTAAAAGAACTGAAGCAATTCCACTAGCAATCTCAATACTCAAACAAGTACATCATATTCATTTTGACGTATTCAATAACAAAGAAATAAACACAATACTAACAAATACTCACATGCATAGAGATCCGGCAACGTCGGAAGGTGCGAACCCGATTGCGTGGAATGTTGACTGTGTTTGTCTCAGGAGAAGTGGCAGACTCTTGTTGGGTTATAGGAAGAAGAGGAGTGAGATTAAAGGGGCAGCTCTCTTATAGGATGAAGGCTTGTTGGATGGGAACAAAATAGTGCGGGGTTAGATTATCTTGGAATGGGATAATCAGCAAATAGAGGGGCAATAAGAATGAGATTTCCTATCATTAACTGTAGTGGCTCCGCGGGGGATGAAACCGGGAGGGAAAATGACGATTATGTAACAGAGATGTGGGGAAGTAATAGGAATTTAGAGGGTAATTGTAACGATACCGGGGTGAGGGACCCGTTGCGCACAGAACTATCTCACCGAGGATCCATAACGGCCCCACCACCCGCTCAGTTGGTGATGGGAGCACATGTTAAGTGTTTCTTATCTAGGAGGTCTGGGTATCAAGTCTCAGCCTTAACAACCTACTGTGCGGGATACCCTATCCGCACAGTGAAGTGGTTGGGTGCGTTGGGCTGCAGCTCTGTAAAGGCCGGTGGTGGGACTGTTATGGATCCTCGGTGAGATAGTCATGTGAGCAATGGGTCCCTCACCCCGGTATCGTTACAGTAATTAATGGCTGGTGGTCTCAGAACAGGAAATGGGAGGAGGAAGAAGACTATAGGAGTGGGATTGGGCCAGGATATGGATTTCCTGGAACAGAAATGGTGAAAACAACAGTGGGGAAAGAACGTATAACATATACGTTTTGTTAGGGCAAAGGAAATACGCATAAGGCCTTGCGTTTCTGCCGCCGAGGAGATGAATAGGGACTAGGAGATGTCTAGGCGTGCGGCTGGCGGAGCAGGGAAGAACTGGGCGTAGCGGCGGAGCAGGGAGGCAGTATCGGGAAGCCTAACATAATCGACGGTGGTAAGAGGGGAGGTTATCGAGCAGTTGAGGCTGGTTCGTGGACAAGGATGGGTGTTTCCGGTGATTCTATTGGAGGAGCCATGAGGAATCGTGGAGTAGGAGATGAGATTTACTGGATGAAGTTCCAGTAAATCTCATGAGTTAAACTCATGAGGTAAACTGTCAGGAGGGTTGAGGCTGCAATGGCGATTGGATGTGAAACTGTGAGCAGTCCAGTGACAAGATATTGTTCCCGTGGAGAGGATAGTGGCGATGAACAAGAAACAAACAGCATGAGGCTGCTGGAAGACTCGCGACAAGAGAACGAGGCTTGCTTGCAGATTTCGTGCGATGCAGGATGAACAGAGACGCTGTTTGCTGCTTTTTTGGCGAGGAAGAAATGGAATGGAGGAAACAACTGCAAATTTCTGTCGATTAGGGTTGAGCGGGAGTCGAACAGGGGAGGGGTGGTTTCCAACATGCAGTTTGGATCATCGGGGAAGAAGATGAACAGTGGCGATTTACACAAGAATCGTGAGATTGTGGAGAGGTTGTCGGCGATTAGAAAGAAAAATCGTGGGAGAGATCTGGTTCTCGGGAGAGCTAAGGGCAACAGTGAAGAAAAAGGGGATGGTTAACGGCACCCGTTAGTCGCGCCCAAAATCTATTAATTTTTCGCGTCTTTTCGAAATACGTCTTGTACAAGCAATTTCAGGAAAAGTGTTCAATTTCTGAAAGACATAAAACCTGAGCATATTTCCGAAGTACGTCTTGTACATGCATTTTTATGAAAAGTGCTCAACACGAAAGTTGTAGATCTCGTCGAGATCTACAACTTTCGTGTTGAGCACTTTTCATAAAATTGCATGAACAAGACGTATTTCGAAAAGACGCGAAAAGTTATGAGATTTTGGGGTGCAACTAGCCAATAACGGGTTGCGGTTAACAATCGCCAAGAAAAATTAGGAATAATTGAAAAGAAGAAAACTGAACATTACCCGAGGCGTCGCACCCTGGGCTCGCAACGTCGCACCACGAATGATCGTGAATTCTGGATTCCCTCACAAAATACACAATGCTTGTAAACTGCAGAACCCACCTCTATTATAACAAGAGGGGTGGTTGGACACCCAACCTGAACGACTATGATCGTCTGTTACGCCCGGTGTCTTAAAGCATCAAATACACACTAAAAAAATAAAATAAAGTACATATAAAATGAAAACGATTCTCCAGACACGCTCGCGTTCTCGGATCGCCGATCCAATCAACGCATCCCTGGCAAATCTGCACAAACGGGTCCCGCCAAGTGATGGTCTGATCTCCTTCGATCACGAACATACGGTCGATCCCCATCACACTATCTTTCCAATTTTTGGTGCAAAAAATCCATCTATCGGTTCTTTCGGCCGAGGCCTTTTGGAGAAGCTCTCTTTTGTGAATCTGCTTTGCATTGTGACGGCGCGCCCCGACCGACGCGCGTATATTCCCGCAGGAGGCGGTGATCCGCTATCCGGACGGGCGATCGGAGCCCGTGGTCGCGTCCGGATGATCTTTTCTAATCATTTTCGTATTTTATGTTTTTTATTCTGAAATGTATTTAACCCCTGATCGGCCCAAACAATCTTAGGCATCCGATCAGAGCCCGTGGTTCGCATAATAGGCGGCAGTTCTGATTTCAGATTATTTATTCCCGACGGTTTGGAGAGGAGTTATCGTGAGTTTGAGAAATTTCCTAAGCCGCCGATCCCGCTACATGAGCGATTCTTGGAGCTCTGCTCGGTTCGACGCCAACTTCCGCCTCCTCTCGCTGGTGCGACGCCGACATCCTTTCCACCTTCCCCTCCAGTAAACCCCTCCACCACCACCCCCATCTTCCTCCTTGCTTTCCCCATTTCTGGCGACCTAACCCTCCCGTGGAATCCCAACCAGCACGCCATTTCCCCTGTTTTTCCCTCCTTCCCGACGGCCTCCATCCCACCCCAAACCACCACAGCCTGAAGCCCCCTCCTTCCTCTTTACCCTAGTTAATGTCAGCCTACCCTTCCAAAGCTTTCCCTCCGCCGTCCACCCCTTCTACTGTCAAACCTTCACCCTCCCCTTGCCGTTAACTCTCATCCTTACCAGGAAATATCCCAAATAACCCCTATCTTGTCGTTAACTCTCATATTCACTAAGATCTACTCCAAACAGTCCCCTCATCTTGTTAATAGACATCTCCTAGTCCATTCAAGCCACCAACAGTCCTGATTCCTGCTACCAACACCAGCCCCACTCATCTCGACTGTGGTTGCTTGTCCCCCAACCGTCGTTGCCGCCTCCTACACGTGCAAATTGTGGTATAAAGTTCTTGTCCTGGTATTGTTGTTTATTTTTGTAAAACTCATGTTGTGATGGATTTTAATTTCATGATGCTATTAGTTCATACGTGGTGCGATTTGCAGGACTAATTCTGCTTAAAATTTATTGCGCCTCGTTTGCTTGCAAATTAATATTTTGTCCTCCTTTTATTTAATTAATTGTGTCTGTCGACCCTCTGCTGATAATCGTAAAATAAAGTATTATTTGCTACAATTTTGGAGCTGATCACTGTGCACTATCATTACACAACATTGCAATTATGTTTGCATTTAGAAATCCCTTTTCGAGTCGATCTGCCACTGCATCAAATTGGTATCAGATGGCCTAGGTTTGAGCCACATTTATATATGTAGTGGTAGGAGTATTAAAGTTGAGTTATGTCCTGTTATCGTCGTCGCTCGTCTCCTCTATTTGGGGATCTCGAGTCTACCTGTATCCGACCACAGAGCCCCTTTAGAGAAACCCAAATGTTATCACGATGATAATTATCGCTCCTCTCACATCACTCTTAGAGATCGTATCGACCCCACGACACAATTTCATTATGCTAGAAACGATCTCCACGACGATAGGTCCCCACGTTATCATCATTACACCTCTCCGCGACTTTATGATGATAGAGTAGAGTATCGTTCAGGTTGTCGTCGTTACACATCTCATGTAATTGAGGAATCTGAGTTTGGATACATGCAATCACCACTACACGTTCGTAGGGCCCACACAGCCCCACAAACACAACCTGAATATGTTTGGCACTATCGTCTAGATGATCCTCAGGAACCCTATAGAGATCACCATCGTTTAGACCCTTCTAGGGTTCCGCAAATAGAGTTACCTGAGGCCGAATTTCAACGATTAGTTTTTGACCGCTTTGATCTCTTGGATGCTCAATTTGATCGCATAAGATCTACGCTAGGAAGAGAGCCTAGGGATTTAGGTCAAGCCACTGATACGTCCAGTAGTGTTCCGATTAATATGAGAGACCTAATACTTGATTTTGTCACTCCCTCTTTTGACGAGACTTGTTGTCCATGTGATCTTGTTGTTGAATTTGATCATGATCTCATTATACAGGTGGAGAGCGATACCCGCATGACTAGTGAGCGACCCAGTGACACTGTGATGACATGTCCACCCTTCACGCCTCACTCAGACATAGTGTCTCCTTTGGTTAGGGGTCCGCATATCGACACTATAATGAGTGACCCACACTTGAGTAGAGGCTCTTCCTACTCTACCCATATATCTATATCGAGTTACATCACTACTGAGAGTCGAGAGCATAGTGTTGACTTTATAGTGAACACCTCACCCACTTACGAAGACACGACCTCTATCAACTATACTCATATGAAGGATCATCTCATTATTAATGACTTCATCGTTGGACCTCCAGCAAAGCCTCCTGACGAGCTACTACCCCCTTGGGAGGTTCATGAGCATGGTATTGACTTTGTTGTGGGTATTCTACTTGCTTCCACAAATACTACTATTATTGATGCCTTCATCTTGGAGGACCATGCTATCATTATCAACCTCCCCGGGGTTACGTCACTGGAATGCTTATTTGACGAGCTTCCCTGTTTGCACTTTAGTGAGTGGTCGTGTACCTGCACTAGTGATCATCTCACACGTGATTACTTTTGATATACACCCCCTGGTGAGTCACCTGACAAGCTTTGTCATTTGAGAGGTATCCTTCATACCCGTACGTTGCACTATTCTGTCACCATCTATGACGTTACTCCGGGTGATGACGTTATTCACGTCAAATATTTTCATCGATCACCTGACAGACATCCCGAGAATTTGTATCATTTAGGAAATCTTTGGCATATCCTGATTCCGCGACTCACTGTCAATATCTCAGTTAGTCAGTTTGGTGGTTCTCATACACTTAATGAGTTCTTCTACACCCAACCCAAGAAACCTCCAGATAAACCACCCATCCTTAGAGACTTTCATTGCTACTATACGTATGTGTCTTGTCAGTTTGTCGTGCCAGTCGCCAATCATTTGTGTCTATTGCGTCATATGCATGGTCATTCACATATAGTGTCTGACTCTTCTATGTTGCATGATTTAAATTCATCGTATGATTTGCATCATTCCCATGAGTCAGTAGATGCATTCTTACAGCATGTGCATACACTTCATGAGTCGGTCCGTAATAATATGACATCTAGTAATGGTTATTATAAAAATCAAGCAGATCAGCGCATGCAGGAACAAATCTTTGAGGCGGGAGAACAAGTATTAATTCGCATTCGATCTGAGAGGGTCCCACAAGGACCAACAAAAAACTAAGCGCACACAGAATGGACCCCTATACAGTTGTATGACGAATTGGTACGAACGCATATGAGATAGGCATCTCTCATGGTATGGGCATTAGTCGAATATTCAACGTAGATGATTTGACTCCTTACTACGAGGAGCATGTGTACGTGGACCCGCTCACCACACCTCTACCAGAGCCTTCATCTGCCATAGTCCCACCACCTGAGCCTTCCCCTCTTATTGCCTCCACCAGTCCCTATTTGTCGCCACCAGCGGCGTCGCGACATGCTGATCGAGTTGCACCACCGACCGTTTCACCGACATCATTGCCAGACGGAGATACATCACTTCCAGATGGTGATACATCAGTGCCAGACGGAGATACATTGGTACCACCTGCTTCTACAGACGACGTGCTTCAGATCGTCGGTCACGATTTCTACGCCGCGGGAGGGCAAGATACCCTACACTATCTTGTCCGTTGGAGCGGCCGGCCCTTGCATGATGCTACTTGAATTTCTTCGGAGGAGCTTCAGAGGCTCGCACCACTGCTGCTTCGCGGGTATCACCACCTACACTCATCGGAGTTGAGTGCCTTCAAGCCGGGGGGAGTTGACGGCGCGCCCCGACCGACGCGCGTATATTCCCGCAGGAGGCCGTGATCCGCTGCCTGGACGGGCGATCAGAGCCCGTGGTCGCGTCCGGATGATCGTTTCTAGTCATTTTCATATTTTATGTTTTCATTCTGAGATGTATTTAACCCCCCATCGGCCCAAACAATCATAGCCATCCGATCGGGGTGGTTTTATTTTAGTTTTACTGTGCAGACAGCGGTTCGCATAGTAGGCGACGGTTATGATTTCGGGCTATTTATTCCCGGTTATTTATTCCCGACGTGCAAACCTACTTTGGCTATGTGCAAATCACAGTTAAGTGCAAACCAAAAAAATTTAAGTGTAACCCCAAATGTTAGATGCAAACCAATTATATAAAAAAATTGTGCATTAATAGTGTGCTAAATAATGAAAAAAAAATGAAGTTTTGCAACGAAGAAAACATGAACTCATGAACTCTGCTAAGCAAGGAAGAAAAAAGCACCGCCGTCTTTTGATGAACTATGTACAATTAATGAGCTCCCAAAATGTTAGAAAGGAGAGCCTCCAGCTTTGTCCTTAGCACTCGATCCTCACCTAAATACTCCTTCGCGAATGACTCCACCATCACCGCCGGGTTCACCGTCACCACAACCCGCCTCCGCCGACAAGCGCGAAAGATCTTGTAGCTATCTGTGCGGACGTCGGCGACGTAGAATCGGAGGAGGATGGCGCGTGCGACAAGCCTGATGTCGGAAATCAGGATGCCGGCGACGGCGGCGTAGATCATGATCTGGATGTCGGCCTCTTCTGAAAAGAATTTATAGATGACGAAGATGATGGGACAGAGGAGGAGGGCGGCGTAACGCAGGAGGCTGCCGGCTTCGACGGTGAGGAGGAAGAAGCTAGGGAAGGAGACGCCGGAAACGACGGCGAATGGAAACAAACTAACCCTACTAAACTGTCCGCGGTTGGAGAGATGGGAAAGGAGAACTGGAGCTACACCTAAAATTTATAAGGAAAAAAGAATTTTGATTTTGATTTTTTTTTTCTATTTTCACTTAGCCAAATTTGCTCTGCACATAACAGTGCTCTATTATTTTAGTTTTACTGTCCAGACAGCTGTTCGCAATTCGCATAATAGCCTGCGGTTCCGAGTTTGGGAAATTTCCTAAGCCGTCGGTCCCGCCGACTCCCGCTACAGGAGCAATTCCTGGAGCTCTGCTCTGTACGCCAACTCCCGCCTCCTCCCGCTGGTGCGACGCCGGCATCCTCTCCACCTTACCCTCCGGTAAACCCCTCCACCACCACCCCCCATCTTCCTTCTCCTTACTTTCCCCATTTCTGGCGACCTAACCCTCCCGTGGAATCCCAACCAGCACGCCATTTCCCCCTGTTTTCCCCTCCTTCCCGACGGCCTCCATCCCGCCCCAACCACCACAGCTTGAAGCCCCCTCCTTCCTCTTTACCCTAGTTAATGTCAGCTTACCCTTCCAAAGCTTTCCCTCCACCGTCCACTCCTTCTACTGTCAAACCTTCACCCTCCCCTTGCCGTTAACTCTCATCCTTACCAGGAAATACCCCAAACAGCCCCTATCTTGCTGTTAACTCTCATATTCACCAGGATCTACTCCAAACAGTCCCCTCATCTTGCTAACAGCCATCTCCTAGTCCATTCAAGCCACCAACAGTCCCGATTCCTGCTACCAACACCAGCCCCACTCGTCTCGACTGTGGTTGCTTGTCCCCCAACCGTCGTTGCCGCCGCCTACACGCCGAATTGTGGTATAAAGTTCTTGTCCTGTTATTGTTGTTTATTTTGGTAAAACTCATGTTGTGATGGATTTTAATTTCATGATGCTATTAGTTCATACGTTGTGCGATTTGCAGGACTAATTCTTCTTGTGCTTAGAATTTATTGCGGCTCGTTTGCTTGCAAATTAATATTTTGTCCTCCTTTTATTTAATTAATTGTGTCTGCCGACCCTTTGTTGATAATCGTATAATAAAGTATTATTTGCTGCAATTTTGGAGCGGACCACTGTGCACTATCATTACACCGCATTGCAATTAGATTTGCATTTAGAAATCCCTTTTCGAGTCGACCTGCCACTGCATCACATTGTCATCCATTTCTTCATCACTTCCAAACGTATCGATATCTGTAAAATCAAAAAATGCTTGTTTCTCTGTGTTGCTTGCACTAGTTTTTTTCTCCAAGAATTCTTGAATTTCCGTGCGTACATGCGGTGGGCTTTTGAGACAAGCTTTTATATTCTTAAATCCCCCAACATTGTGTTGTTTAGCACAGTAAATTTCACCCTTCGTGACTTTATCACAAAAAATGCAAGTCAAATTGTTTTTATTTGAGGCAGGAATCTGATGCACGTACTTCCAGTCTAGATCAATCCTTGATTGAACGCTGGATGAACTAGAACCACTCACATCCATTTCTGACTATTAAATCCTTTTACAATAAAAAGAATTAGTATATATAACAAGAGAATTAGTGGAAAACAATGAACCGGGCATCCAATTCACTGTTTTAGGGTGAACTGGAAGCCCAATTCACTGTTTTGTAGTGAACTGGTCTTCCAGTTCACTGTAAAACAGTGAACTGGCGCCCAATTCACTGTAAAACCGTGAACTGGAAGCAATGGAATTAATAATTTACCCTAATACAATGCACATGGATAATTAATTAATGAAAACCACAATTATGAAAAATAATTCTATTAAGGCTAATAGACAAGGATTGCACACAACCAAAGTTACTTGAACAACAATGGGATAATTAGAACAACAATGGGATATTTATTTTCATACCTCATGTTCTCTGCCTACACTCTAAAATCTGAATGACAGCTACGTATACCAAACTTTGACATATACAAAGTTACTAGCTTGTTTACCAATGCTTCCGTATTATAATTTTTGTCATAATATCTTATTTAAATTTTAAGTTCCCCATAGATGTAATAACTGCAGCTAAGTTGATGGGCTGTGAAATTGATGAACTGATGTTAGCTTGATCAAGTCACACAATTCAAGTAGGCAATGATAGCATTGTCCAAAGATTGACTTTACAACAAGTAATGTTCTTGGCTATGTAAGATAAATTGGTTCGTTATCTTTTCCTGAAGCCAACTTGTGGGGGATAATATAATATTTTTATACAATGATATCATTGCCTGCCATTGACACCTGGGATGCATTAGCAAAATCAATATATGCTAGTTTGTTTGAGTGGCTGGTTGAACAAGTCAACATATCACTTGAAGCTGGGAAAAGACATACTGGAAGATGTATTAATATTCTTGATATCTACGGGTCTGAGTCACTTCATGTATGGGATATCATGTAATCTCTTTGATTATTAGATTATGAACCTTAGAGATAGCAATCCGTGGCAACGTTAAAACTTTCATCCCAACAAATTTTAAGAAGCTTTCGAGCAAATGAGTTTGTACCTTTGGAATTTTAAGAAGCTGGTCCCTTGAGAGCAAGAGGAGCGGCGACCGACGAGCTTTTGAGCAGAAGAAGACCGGCGGACGGCGAAACTTCGAGCGGAAGAGGAGCGGGCGAGAGCTTCGAAAGGCAAAGTGGACGACGCGTGAAATGGAAAAATGGCAGGGTGACTCCTTATGCGATTGAAAATCAAACCCTAAACCTAATTAAACCGAGCCGGACCGGGTGAAAAAATAGACTGGAATTGCCAGGCGCGCCTGGATGGCACGCAAGGCGCGCGCTTTGATGACACGCAAGGCGCGCGCCTGAGGCACTTCGCCCGCCTCAGCCATGCTGAGGCGCCGCGGAGTTCGCCCGGTGCCCCCGAAGTCTAGGCGCGGCACGCGCCTTGATAACACAGGTGTATGGGTGTGTGTGTGGATGGTGCATTTGTGCATAGATTGTATGTGCGTGAGTTCTGATGGTCATATCTGCTTGAGAGACAAGAGAGAGCAAGACACTTTGGAAAAAATATTGATGAGGTAAATCCTATTTTAAACATTAAGGTTGTGAAACATAATGAAAATTATGCTTGTAAGTATTTCTGGATGGAGGCTGTAACAATATTGTCTCTTATTCTAGGAAAGAAAAACATGTATTCAATTGTAATTTGTTTGGCTAACGGAACTTTTCTAATAGTAGCTTTTTTGTACATCCTCAAATTCTTCCTTTTGGATCAATTTTCAGTTTTTACACGATTTAGTCTCACTATATTAAACTATCTTAGCACTTCATACACTATTGCTTAAAGTAATTATGCTCTGCGGATGGGACTTTGGTCGTGAATGGCAAGTAGTAGATCCTTATGAAATTGTGCCTCTAATATATTCTACTCTGGTTGCCACACAAACTTTATTCTTGATGTATTGAAGTATTGTAGCACTACCATCAAAAAAGGAATCGGCGGCTTATCCCGGACTTTCAAATGATGATGATCGGCAGCACATCAAGGAGCTTGAGCGTGAAATTGAGAAGGAGATACATGATAAACAGGATGAGGAAAGAAAGTACCTTGACCATGATAGTGTCCTTGATAGGAATCTCAACTTCCACTACGATCTTGATTGAGTCAGAGATCGGCGAGGCCATCGAGACCATGATCGGGATCGTAGGAACAACCAAGAAATTGATAGAAACAAAGATAAAGATGCGCATGATGTTGGCGATGGAGACATGGATAGAGATAAGGGTAGGAGTAATGCTAGAGATTGTTATAGAAGCAGCCATATGGCTTATAATGATGATGAAGATGATAATGCCAGGAGGCATGGGAGGACACATTTTAGTGGAAAGAATTTTGATGAACCTAAGCTCTATCAGGTTTATAAGGGAAAGGTATTGCGCCTGATGGACAATGGATGCTTTGTTGAGCTTTCAAATTTGAGGAAAGGAGGGTTTTGTTCATGTTTCACAGTTGGCAAATAGAAGAGTAAGTGAGTAACCAATGCAAAGGAGGAGGTGAAGCGTGGTCAAGATATATATGTGAAGTTAATCACTTGTTAAAATGACATACTGAATTAAGTTATAAATAAAATGCGGAAAATTGAAATTGTGCATCATTCTTAGATTCAATCACATGTCGCGCAGTCACCGTCATCCTTAACAGTGCACTGGTATTGATTTGAATGAAGTTGGAAACCCTTGATGATGTAGAGACCATCAATTGGTTTTAATTATGCCAAGACTTACCTGTATATATATTTATCAAAAGACAATGTTGAATGTCGCGCACTAAACCACTAGACTGACACCAACTCAAAAAAATGTTTAGATCTTGGATGAAGAAGAACATGTGATTCTAGATACGATGGAGACCGACGATGTGTGAGTAGTGCAGTAAGAACAAAAAAATAATGTTTGATTTTCACTGATGTCGGATGTAGAAATTCATGGCACTAAGGCAAAGCATAAGATATGAGATATCGTAAAGAAAACCGCTTTTCGTTGTGATGTCGTCAACCTGCACTGAAGGATGATCGCGAGTGTTGCGATTTGGAAATGATGAATGCCGGTAGAGGAGTAATGAAGACCGACAATTTGGAAGACCGAAGGTTGCCTATTTGAAGACAACAAAAACGTCGGGCATGGACATGATGAAGAAGCGCGAGTTCAGTGGAGATCGATGGCTCAGTCTTAAGTGTTTCTGATCGAAGGATTGAATAAAACTTTCACATTCATTCACGCATGGGAATCATTTCACATTAATCGACCGATCCCTTACATTTCTTTAATAGGAGAGAAGTGTTAGATTTGAAGCATAGTGGGTTTAAATATACCCCTCAACATTCCATTAAAGTCAAATCCGTCATCAAACACTTAATTGAGTAAACAAAAATGACATCAGCCTTTCTGTAACGTGCCAAGAGTGAGATCAAACTCACACAACTAAGATTCAAAATGAACTAGCCCACTATCATGAGTTTAACCTATTCAGGCAAAGAAAAGCTGGCTCATTTTCATGGGAGATCCAAACAAAGTTGCACTGATGCAAATTCTTGATCGAGATGACTCGATTGGTTCGATCCACTGTATAATATGAAAAATTAACATGTAACGCTAACGTCTCCTCTTATAATTATAATATGTAAATATAAATATAAATATTTAAAATGTATATTTCTATTATTCACAAGCTATTGGTAAATCTTATCAACTGAGATCATATTATTCGGATTCGAATTCAAATACAACACAAATCAAAATTTGGTTTTGAATTCAGATTCGAATTCATAAAATACAATTTCAGGACTCGATTCCGATTTATTGAAGAACTATTTGACTTGCTCACCCTAATCGAGGAGCGCTTTTTAGATGTGTGTAGCGCACGATGATCATAATAGATCACTGCGTAGGAGCAAAAATAGTTGTATGATCCGCGATTTCATGGTTGCAGATTGTTTGCGAAAATATAAAGCCGTATTTGTGTAATACATTAATATTGAAAAGTGATTGTATTTTAGATTAATCATGCATGAAAATTCGTGCAAAAATATACGGTAGATCGGGGTTGCGCACGATGATCTGATGATCAAAGGTGCGTTACACACATTTTTTTCCTACTTGTGGCGGCCCCCATTACGCGAGAAATATTTTGGTGTGAGTAATGCACCTATTAATTTGTGCGAGTAATCATACATGGGGAATCTGCGCAAAGATACGACCGTATTTTTGAATTTCAAATATGGTAGTGTTTTTTCCACGTGTACGGTCGTATTTCACCCGCACCATACAAGTAACGCACCAAAATATTTCTCCCATTACGCCCGACCACGATAGTTTTCTTCGGTTCAAGCGAACTTCGCCTCCAACATTCTACCCAGTTCTTTTCCTCGGGGCCGACAGTGGTCTAGGGTTTCACTAGGGATCACCGCCCTACAAATTCCACGCTCCGATAGATACCTCGTCTACCAAACTAATGCCCTCTGTTGGCGAATCTATAATAAGGCGAGTGTGGGCAACCAACCAAACTGGAATTTATTCGCAGATCTAGGGTTCCCGCTTCTGTGCTCCGCTAGGCTTAACTAAAAAGGCGCAACTCCTTTGGGCTCAACAAACGCCGGAAGAAACTCCACCGGGCTCGACAAACACCGGAAGAAACTCCACTGGGCTCGACAAACGCTAGAAGCAACTCCTCCGCTGGGCTCGCTGAACGCCGAACGTTCTACGGCTCCGCCTCTGCGAATCCCCTTTGGCCACGGTGAACTGCAGATGCATTCTCATTCCTCCTGTGTCCCGCCCTCCCCTATTTCGCAATCGGTTGTGGCATACATTAACGTATTACGCCGGTCGTGGTCTTTGGTGGAGGCTACGGTGAACTGCAGATGCATTCTCATTCCTCCGGTGTTCCAAGTCTGCTTCTGAGCTCTTCCGCCATGGGCAAGTTTTCCTCTCTCTGTATTTCTCCCGTCTATTCTTAATAATGATAGTGACAAAATTATGATTTGAATGTTGAGAGCTTCTGAAAGCCAGCATTTTGAGCTGGTTGAGCTAATAATTGACTTCCAGACGTTGAATGTTAGGCCCTCAGGAGGAAGACATGTACACACTGTTGACTTTTTTGAGGGGTTAAACTTTGATTGACAACATTTTAGTAATAATGCAATCCTAAGAAGGTAAGATTAAAATTTCCAATTTCCAAATTCCACGTTGAGCTCAGGGAATTATTTGTAATTGAAGCTATTCCTATTTAATTACAATTTTTTTTGTGATCCCTAATCAATTAGAAATGAAGAATAACAACAAATTTTTTTGTGGAGCCTCATCACTTTAGGGATCCTGTTTTCTCAGATATTCTGTTACCGATCAAAAAATAGCACTTGCACTAAAAGAAAGTAAGATGATACAATCACGAGGTATGCTCATGCCCAACTTCAGGAGGCTGGTTCCTCCTAGAAGTCCCTCTCCAAATGGAGATCTCAAAATCTAATAATCAAAAGATGAAAACAAACTTTCCCATACCACCTCCTTATAAGGGAGGGGGGGGGGGCTCACATCTCGATAACTCTATAACAACAAATAATCAAACAAGATATAATAATAAGTGCGTAACAATACACCCTGCCAGAAAATCGACCTTGACCCCAAGGTCGGAGTGCCGCCCCTAGCTAGTAGTGATAAGCTTGCGGGTGGACACCTGTAGAGGTGCCCAGAGTGCCATCTGACGGTACATCTGTGATCATCAGAGCGTCAAAGTCAGCCGTGCTGATCTCGTGCACGCCCTCCCCCATAAGGAACCAGAACTCCTTCATCAGACAATCATGAGTGAGCGAGTAGGGTTGCTTGCAATGAAAACACAGACCCCTGCTCCGTAAGTCATTGTACTCTTGGTTGGACAAGCGGTGAGTAGAGACATGACATTTGTTGTGTGAGCCCTTAATGGGTGGATGTGGTAGAGAAGATGACAATGGAGGATGTTTAGGCGAAGGAGGAAAATTTGGTTGGTAGGGAGGCTTGGAGGGATGCGATGGGGAAGTAGGGTCCCTAGACGTTGTCAGGAATTTGGCCTCCACTAGTGGGGAGAGGTCTATGGCTTGGTGGATAGTTAACAGTTGCAAGGTGCGGTGGCGTGCTCGGATGTGGGGTTGTAAGCTGTGCATGAAGTAGGCCAAGTAATGGTCGGGTGGAAGACCTGGAACATGCGTCGCGCGATAAACTCATCGATGTTCTCGTCAAGGGAGCCTGTCTGACAGACGCCGCAGAGCCGCTCCACCGCAGAGCCTGAGTAGCGGGTGTCATAACGGCGAATGAGCTCCTGTTGAATGTCCGATCAAGACATGTTTGGTTGGGATTGACGTAGTCAGCGCACCCAGTGGAGAGCAGAGCCCTCCATGCCGACCAATGTCGTGCTGACCTTCTGTTCCTCGGAGATCTGCTGAATGTCGAAGAACTGTTCGGCCCGGGCAATCCATCCCATAGGATCGGTGCCGTTGAATGAGGGAACATAAAAGGAACGAGGCCCCTATGAGAACCCCCCGAGCTTGGGGGGGGGGCTGTGGTTTGGTACAGATCCGGGGAAGTTCCAGGGAGGGACGGTGAAGCCACGTTGGATGTCGCATACGTGATAGGGAGACCGACCAAGAGGGAGTTAATCTTGGCATCCATGCGGACGATGAGGGCTTGCAGCGAGGCGATGAAGCCGCTGTGTTCATCCAAACGACGAAGGATGGCTGGATCCGTGGGTGGGGGTGGTGGAGGTGTGTTGTTGTTGACCATTGAGCGCAGCCTAGGGGGCATGCAATCGACCAGATTGAGGGAAGGGAACCCCAAAGCGCTGGCGGCCAGAGGGCGGAGGCGCGATGTCTACTAGAGCCGTGTTTAGGGCAAGCGAGAAAATATGGAAGATCGGGAGGATCAGCTCTGGAGCCACGACGGAAAAGCGTTGGAAGCCGTGGTTCGGCGGATCGACAATAGTGAAATGGCGGAAGCACTGGCGGAACGACGCTCGATGCTGGAAGCGGCGAATCTGAAGCGTGGAGTCGATTGGTGGCTTGGTGCCGAAGCGGAAGCCGAAGTCGTGCGGATCGACAATGGCGGAACGGCGGAAGATGAAGCGCGCAGGTGGAAATCCGAAAAACATAGACTTGGATCGGAGCAGCTACCAGCGGCAACGTGCGGGTGGTGAGGCAGGTCGGACCAGATGTTAGCGATCAGAAAATAGCACTTGCACTAAAAGAAAGTAAGATTGATACAATCAACCCAACTTCAGAGGGCTGGTTCCTCCTAGAAGTCCCTCTCCAAATGGACATCTCAAAACCTTAATGATCAAAAGATGAAAAAAAACTCTCCCATACCACCTACTTATATAGGGGGGGACTCACATCTCAGTAACCCTAACCAAACAAGATATAAAAATAAGTGCATAACATATCCTTACTGTCTTCAAGTGATGTTCTGTGTATATGGAATGAGCTCTCTTTTTTCACGTTGATTATTTTATAAGCTTGTAATCGAATTTAATTTCTTCATATTCTTCTTTTTCTATTTGTCCATGCTACTATAATTATTCTGTTTAAAAAATTATTTGTGATTCCTATACTGAAATATTTTAAAAGAGAAAAATGGAGAACCCTTAATGGTTGGAATAAATCATTGTTCTTGATGATGAGGATGTTCTGCTAGTTATTTTGGGTATTTTATTTCATATTTTGCAAGAGATTACACACTAAGTTTAGTACAGTGCTTAACTATTTGCTATCATTATTAAGTTCTCAAGAGAAGTTGCTTATATGGAATTGACTTCCTTGTCCATGATACTTTAATTTCTCTAGCTCAGCAGTTTCCTATTAATAATACAAGTTTGCTTTGTAAGCTTAACTCATCTATTATATTCTGCATTTGTTCATATTTATCTTCCTGCAACTTACATGACATTGCCATTATGTGCAATTTATCTGGTTTAATTAATTGTATAAATAAATGGTTCAGTTTGGCAGAGACTTGAAGAGGAGAATAGAGATTTTTTTTAAGGCGTATCATGTTCTGTTGATGCTTAAAAATCAAATATTGGTTTTCAATAAGCTTCTTGAGAAGCAAGTGGAACTTATGAACAAAGTTGGTAACTCAGGTGTTTGTTCAGGCTCCGGTTCTTCTACATGTACCAGTACTCAATTCTCCAAATTCCATGTTAGCAAGTAACAACTAAGAGAAGGCGAACATTTCACTCTATTCAGGTAAATACTACAATCATTAATTGTTTATTCATAATTGTTAATTTGAATTATTTATTGAATAGTTAAGATTTAATTGCTTTTAGGTGTCTCTAATGCCCACTACAGTGTCCAAGATTGATGACGGCCTCAAGAAGCTCGAATACCTCTCCCTCGTCTCTAAGGTCTGCACCGAACTTGAAAGCCATGTTGGGTGCAGCGATAAAGTTTTGGCAGAGTTCATTACAGAGCTTGGCAGAGATGCGGTGACTGTTGAGGAATTCGATGCAAAGCTGAAAGAGAATGGAGCAGAAATGCCAGACTACTTCGTACGCACCCTCCTCACAATCATACACGCCATCCTACCCCCTAAATCCAAGTCCAAGCCGTCATCCGAAGTTTCATCAAAAAAGAAATCGGCGGCTTATCCTGGACTTTCAAATGATGATGATCGGCAGCGCATCAAGGAGCTCGAGCGTGAAATTGAGAAGGAGATACAGGATAAACAGGATGAGGAAAGAAAATACCGTAGCCATGATAGTGTCCGTGATAGGAATCACGACTTCCACTATGATCCTGATCGAGACAGAGGTCGACGAGGCCATCGAGACCGTGATAGGGATCGCAGGGACAACCAACACATTGATAGAAACAAAGATAGAGATGCGCATGATGTTGGCGATGGAGACAGGGATAGAGATAAGGGTAGGAGTAATGCTAGAGATGGTTATAGAAGCAGCCATATGGCTTATAATGATGATGAAGATGATAATGATAGGCATGGGAGGACACATTTTAGTGGAAAGAATTTTGATGAACCGGAGCTCTATCAGGTTTATAAGGGAAAGGTATTGCGCCTGATGGACAATGGATGCTTTGTTGAGCTTTCAAATTTTCGAGGAAAGGAGGGCCTTGTTCATGTTTCACAGTTGGCAAATAGAAGAGTAACCAATGCGAAGGAGGAGGTGAAGCGTGGTCAGGAGGTATTTGTGAAGGTAATCTCAGTTTCAGGGAAAAAACTTAGTTTATCCATGAGGGATGTTGATCAGAATACTGGGAAGGATCTCCTTCCGTTGAGGAAGAGGACAGAGGATGAGGCTTCAAGGACCAATCCCTCTAGTGGGAACAGTGGGCCGATAGTGAGAAAGGGTCTTTCAGGAATCATCGTTGTTGAAGAGGATAATAATGCAATATCTAGGCGTCCTTTGAAGAGGATGAGCTCACCGGAGAAATGGGAAGCCAAGCAGCTGATTGCAGCAGGCGTGTTGGATGTTCGGGAATATCCAATGTTTGATGAAGATGGTGATGGGATTCTGTATCAGGAAGAAGGTGCTGAGGAAGAACTTGAGATTGAGCTCAATGAGGACGAACCTGTCTTTTTGCAAGGGCAGAGTCGGTTTTCCATTGACATGTCCCCTGTAAAGATCTTCAAAAATCCAGAGGGCTCTTTGAGTCGGGCGGCAGCTCTCCAATCCGCCCTTATTAAGGAGAGGAGAGAAGTTCGCGAACAGCAGCAAAGAACCATGCTTGATTCCATTCCAAAGGATCTTAATCGACCGTGGGAAGATCCAATGCCTGAGACAGGGGAGAGACACCTCGCGCAGGAGCTGAGAGGTGTGGGATTGTCCGCTTATGACATGCCAGAATGGAAGAAAGATGCATATGGGAAGGCTTTGACGTTTGGTCAGAGGTCAAAGCTTTCAATACAGGAGCAAAGGCAGTCTCTTCCAATTTATAAATTGAAGAAAGAGTTGATTCAGGCTGTGCACGATAACCAAGTATTGGTTGTCATTGGTGAAACTGGCTCTGGGAAGACGACACAGGTGACCCAATACCTTGCGGAGGCAGGCTATACCACCAGAGGCAAAATTGGGTGCACACAGCCCCGTAGGGTAGCAGCAATGTCAGTTGCGAAAAGGGTGGCAGAGGAGTTCGGATGTCGTTTAGGTGAGGAAGTTGGTTATGCTATTAGATTTGAGGACTGTACTGGGCCAGAAACTGTGATAAAGTATATGACAGATGGCATGCTATTGAGGGAGATATTGGTTGATGATACCCTTTCACAGTATTCAGTTGTCATGCTCGATGAAGCTCATGAGAGGACAATCCACACAGACGTGCTCTTTGGTTTATTGAAACAACTTGTGAAAAGGAGGCCTGAACTTCGATTGATTGTCACTTCCGCCACACTAGATGCCGAGAAGTTCTCTGGTTATTTCTTCAACTGTAATATCTTCACAATTCCTGGTAGAACATTTCCTGTGGAGATACTCTATACAAAGCAACCAGAAAGTGATTATCTTGATGCAGCCCTGATCACAGTTCTACAGATCCACTTGACAGAACCCGAAGGAGATATCCTTGTTTTCTTGACTGGCCAAGAAGAGATTGATCATGCTTGTCAGTCTCTTTATGAAAGAATGAAAGGACTGGGTAAGAATGTGCCAGAACTTATTATCTTGCCTGTTTACAGTGCTCTTCCTAGTGAAATGCAATCAAGAATTTTTGATCCTGCTCCTCCTGGTAAGAGGAAAGTTGTTGTAGCTACTAATATTGCAGAGGCTTCTTTGACAATTGATGGAATATTTTATGTCATCGATCCCGGTTTTGCCAAGCAGAATGTGTATAACCCTAAACAAGGGCTCGATTCCCTGGTCATCACTCCTATATCTCAAGCATCGGCTAAGCAGAGGGCTGGGCGTGCTGGTCGTACAGGTCCAGGAAAGTGTTATCGTCTTTACACAGAGAGTGCCTATCGGAATGAAATGTCGCCCACCTCAATTCCCGAAATTCAAAGGATTAATCTTGGGACAACCACACTGAATATGAAGGCTATGGGGATAAATGATCTCTTATCTTTTGATTTTATGGATCCTCCTTCACCTCAGGCACTAATATCTGCCATGGAACAACTGTACAGTTTAGGAGCCTTAGATGACGAGGGTCTTTTGACTAAATTAGGAAGAAAAATGGCTGAGTTTCCATTGGATCCACCGTTGTCGAAAATGTTATTAGCCAGTGTAGATCTTGGATGCAGCGATGAAATCTTGACCATCATTGCCATGATTCAGACAGGGAATATTTTTTATCGGCCAAGGGAGAAACAAGCCCAAGCAGATCAAAAGCGAGCTAAGTTTTTCCAGCCAGAAGGAGACCACTTAACTTTACTCGCTGTTTATGAGGCTTGGAAAGCTAAGAACTTTTCTGGCCCATGGTGTTTTGAGAACTTTGTACAGTCCCGTTCCCTTAGGAGGGCTCAGGATGTTAGAAAGCAGCTCCTCACTATTATGGATAGGTATGATATTTTTTGGACTTCTATTTTATTTATTCACAATCCGTTTTATTTTGCACTAAGAAATCTTGATTATATTTTGCTTGTTTACTTTAAAAAAAAAAAAATCCATTTACATTTTTTTAATCTGGAAACTTGATTGTTTTTAATAAGACTTCTTTGATATTTTATGGTTTCTTTAGTAATTAAATTATGGTAAATGCATATACTACAATCTACAAGTTTATTAGAACCGAACTGTATACTCCGGTCCAAGTGCCCGCTAACTCTTGACCATCATTGCCTGCCGGTACGAGTGCCCTCTAACTCCTTGGTTGCTATTCGCTCGCGGCTGCTCGCCTGATTGTTAGCCGCCTGACCGCTCGTGCTCTCCGCTGCTTGAGCCCGTGCTCGCCGCTGCGTTAGCCCCCTCCTTCCAGTCGCCCTCTGTCCTCGTGTCTGTAACATACTGATATTTCGGTATTTGCACTGTATAGTTGACATGTCATAATGATTAATGAACATACATTCCTTCACAGTTTAACCTTTTTCACAATATTCTATATTGCGGATCATTGCATCTAGTTTTGTGTCCATTTACAGGTATAAATTGGATGTTGTGACTGCTGGTAAGAATTTCACAAAGATAAGGAAGGCCATCACTGCAGGGTTCTTCTTTCATGCTTCAAGAAAGGATCCCCAAGAGGGTTATAGGACTCTTGTGGAAAACCAACCCGTCTATATTCATCCCAGCAGCGCACTCTTTCAAAGGCAGCCAGATTGGGTAATATATCATGAGTTGGTCATGACAACCAAGGAGTACATGCGCGAGGTCACTGTTATTGATCCCAAATGGCTTGTGGAGCTTGCACCTAGGTTCTATAAGGCTTCTGATCCAACAAAGATGAGCAAGCGCAAGCGGCAAGAGCGCGTCGAGCCTCTTTATGACAGATACCATGAGCCTAACTCGTGGCGTTTGAGCAAACGCCGTGCTTGATTTTATATTATCGTGTAAGTCTTGATTTGCACTTACTCTTAAAAGTAAATTGTTTTCAATATCTGATTCTTGCCGGCATGTGTTTTGTTCCATATTGAAGCTCTTTAACTGTAAGGATCAATTCATGATGCATCAAAAATAATTTCAGGAATATTTCCCAACTTTACAATTGTCCTAGTGGAATCCTGGAAAAACAAAGCCAAATGTTATGGTTACGCAATATGGATTTTAAAATATTGTATGAATTTATTATTAGTCTATGTCAGAGGAAGCTTTATTTTTAAAATGAAATAGCCTTTTCTTGAGCATAAGAATTTCTTTCTGGTCATGTATTTAAAACATCCACTTTGTTGACAAGTCTTGGCTGATTAACATGTGGATTCTCAAATATGCAATATTAATGTTTTGATATTTCTTGTAATTTCTTTATAATAACGTGTTTAGATGAGTTTTAATAATATTTAGATGCTATTTTTCTTTTTCTTACAGTAATAGATACTTCTAGAATTTCAATTTTATACCGGCCCGGGGAGTTTTCTTCATACTTTGTCACGTCGAAGTAAATGCAGAATACAAATTTTTCCCACCTTGAATACAAACCGTAGAAAAACCGTGATTTTTTTTTATTAATGCCAAAAACTTACTTTACCACAAGAGTGAATACATATATATAGGAAAAGAGAGAGAAGAGAGATCCCAATCTAAGATATGAGATTAATCTAAGAGAGCAATGAGCTACACTATGGGCCAAAGTAACTGACCTATTTACATGGTTTCTTCTAACATTTCCAACACTCCCCCGCAAGCTGGAGCGTACAAGTTGTAGGCACCAAGCTTGGATAAAAACAGATGATATAATGATCGTGGTAATGCTTTGGTGAGAATGTCAGCAATTTGCCCAGACGCAGGTACATGTTTCAATTCCAATTTCTTCAACTGAACCTTTTTCCAAACGAAGTGACAGTCAACTTAAATGTGTTTTGTTCGCTCATGGAACACTGGATTCTTGGCAATATGTATGGCCACCTGACTATCACAAAACAGAATTGCTGGTGAGGATAGTTTAACTCTCAAATCATCAAGAAGACTCTCAAGCCAGATAAGTTCTGACACAACAACCGCCATAGCACGATACTCAGCTTCAGCAGAAGAACGTGCACAACAGATTGCTTCTTGCTATGCCAGATGATAAGATTACCTCCAAAGTAGGTACAAAAACCAGTAGTAGAGTGTCGATCATTCAGAGAGCCCGCATAGTCAGTATCTAAATACACAATCAGAGATAGAGAGGAGGATGGCTTATACACTAGCCCTTGTCCAAGAGTAGTCTTCAAATACTTGATGATGCATTCGACTGACTTGAGGTGAGAGACCCGTGGAGCATGAATAAAACGACTGTCTACTCCAACAAAAAAGGAGATATCAGGTCTCGTAACAGTCAGATATATCAGTTTTCCCACAAGATGACGATGGTATTCTGGATTCGAGAGCAGTGAATCAGAATCAGATCCATGAGCACACAACTTGTGATATCGGAGTTTCCGCAGGTTTGCTCCCTGAGAGGCCAACATCTTGAAGAAGATCAAGGCAATACTTTCGTTGTGACAGGACAAGACTATTAAGTCGTCTTGCTACCTCAAGCCCAAGGAAGTACCGAAGATTTTCCAGATCCTTAGTTTGAAAAACAGAGTTTAAGTGTCGCTTAATTTGCTGTATCCCTACGGAGTCATCACCACTAATCAAAATATCATCCACATAGATCAGGAGAATGACTGTCCCGGTTGATTGGTGACGAGTAAAAAGTGAGAAGTCTGCCGAGCTTCTCTTGAAGCCAACCTCACGAACAACCTTACTAAATTTTTCAAACCACGCTCGAGGAGATTGTTTGAGACCATAGATTGATTTTCTGAGCAGACATACATGAGACTCCCTCGTAGTCTCAAACCCGGGCGGTTGATGCATGTATACGGTTTCAAAAAGGTCGCCATTCAGAAAAACATTTTTGATATCAAGCTGATGCAGCGACAACTAGCAGTGAACTGCTAAGGAGATCAGAACCCGAACAGAGTTTAACCTGACAACTGGGGAGAAAGTCCTCATCATAATCAAGTTCTTGTTGTTGAGTGAACCCCCGAGCCACAAGTCGTGCTTTGAGACGGTCAACTGTGCTATTCGTAGCATGTTTGATCACAAAAACCCACTTGCAACTAACGCAACTCTGTCCAGGAGGGAGAGAGACAAGATCCCAAGTGTGATTGACCCAAAGAGCAAACATTTCTTCATCCATGGCTGCACGCCACCCTGGATGCTGAAGAGCTTCCTGTAAAGAGTTAAGAATAGAAATGGAGGAGAGAGAGTGCAAATTTAAGAAGAGGTGGGGAGAGGCGATGTAAGGAGACGTGATTTGCCATAACATGAGCCGTGGATGTGAACGCCAGATCGACGAGCCGCGAGAGCACACCGGTAGAAGGAGGCTGTCGCAGGGCATCAAATTTGTGTGGGCGACGAGTGTAAACTCGAAGGAGAGGCGGTTTGGATTAGATGGGCGTTGGTGTAGGTGTCGGAAGGAGAGGTGGAAGGGAAGACGTGATTGAAACCGCGGGCTGAGGTAGAGGAGGTAGAAGAGGATCCGTAGGAATGGTGTGAAACAGTTGGTCTTCTCGAAATGTGACATCAGCGGAAACGACCATGTTACCGTCTGTAGGAGAGTAGCAAACATACCCCTTCTGGTGCGAGAGTAGTCAACAAACATGAATTTGGTAGCACGTGGAGCAAACTTATCAGTGGGTGAACCGAGGTTATGGACATAACACGTACATCCAAACACATGGGACGAAAGAGAGAACAAAGGCGTTGAAGGGAAAAGGAGAGTGAATGGAGCCATAAATTTGAGAATGGACAACGACATGCGATTGATGAGATGACAGGCTGTAGAAATGACAAAGTTTCAATATAATGGTGGTACCTGCATTTGAAACATAAGAGATCTAACAACATCGAGAAGATGCCAATTTTTTCGTTCGATCACGCCGTTCTGTTGAGGAGTATAGACACACGAAGTTTGATGGATAATATCAAACTCAGTGCACAGATTTGAGAAGGTTTGGCTACTATACTCACGCGCATTATCAGTTCGAATAACTTTGAAGCAAGTAGAAAATTGATCTCCACAATAAAGGAACAAAAGATAGACGGGAGCTCGACACAATCACGGAGTAAATATAACCAAGTTACGCATGAGTAATCATCAATAAATATGACAAAGTACCAATAATCAAATATACTTGGAATCTTATAGGGTCCCCAAATATCAGAATGTACTAATGAAAAAGGAGCATTACTTTGAGTAAAAGAAGAAGGGAAGATACACAATGTTGTTTGCCAAAGATACAAGATTTACAAGTAAACTTATGAAGAGATACATCTGAAAGAGCTTTCTTGAGAATCTGGAGAGGAGCATGTCCAAGACGACGATGCCAATCAACCGTCGAGACAGTGGAGAGAGCAGTAGGCGAAACATCAAGAAGATACAACCCATTAGACAGTCACCCTCTACCAAGTATAATCTGCATTTGTCGATCCTGCACAACAAAGGAGGAGCGTGAGAAGGTTATAGAACAATCAAGATCCTGAGTCAAACGGCTAACAGAGAGAAGGTTAAAGGGGGATTCCGAAACATGAAGAACCGATGATAGAGAGAGGGTTGGAGTAATAGGCATGTGAGCAGCGCCAGAAACCGGGGTGGTGTCACCATTGGCCACTGTGATAAACTTGGGGTAAACAGAATCCAAGTATTGAGGTGATTGCTGCGGAGAGATGTGATGCGTGACACCCGAGTTCACAATCCAGTGAGAGCTTTGTGAGAGACAAGATATACCTTCGTTGGAGATCGATGCCACAAATCCAGAGGAGCGACTAACCACCCCTTGTAACTGTTGCAGTTGAGCACGTAGAGAAGCGATGTCATCACTGGTGGTGGAGGGAGAAGTTATAGTAACAGATACAGTAAGATGAGGAGGCAGGTCATGCTTGCGATAGCAAGTGGCCTCAAGGTGACCATCCCAACAACAGTGAGAGCATTTAAAGAGCGTACGACCACCACGACCCCGTCCCTGAGAATGACGACCTCCACGAGCCGGTGGACCACGAGTAGGTACGAGCTGCTGGAGGAGAGCCGGAGTTAGATGTGTAGGAACATCCGGGGGAGGAGTCATTTTCAGAAGCATCGAGCAAACGTCCGGGAGGGACGAAGTAACGGTAGAAGACAAAATTTGAGCTCGAACACTATGAAGATAAGGAGGAACACGTGCCATCATCATGACAATTCCAACTGCTTCCTTCTGTGCCCGTTGTGCAACCATATCCTTGTTGGAAGGCTGATGCTATATCCATGCCTCAACAAGAGTTTTGGCCCGAGCAACAAAGGAGGTCAAGTTACCAGTAGCTCCAGGGTCAAGGGATTGAAGATCACTGATTATATCGAACAAATGCTGAAGATTATCCTTCCCAGAATAGAGGGAGTGAAGATCCTCCCACATGGCATAGGCCGTCTCATGATACATGACCATTCGATACGGCTCAGTTTCCAGGGAATTGAGAATCCAGGATTGGACACGACCATCATCGCGTATCCACTCCTCAGTAGGTGCAGTGGGAGAAGTCCGTGTCAGGTGATGAAGAAAGCCTTTAGTCTGCAGAACACGACAAACGGAGTGAACCCATTCAACAAAGTTCTGTTTTCCACGAAGAGAGATGGTAGTGATCCGAAGCTCATCACAAAGCTTATGGGGAGCAACATCAGCACGTCCAGGAAGTGAGGAAGCAGCAGTCGAATCCATGATAGCAACAGTACTAGGGGCCGGTTAGACAGGGAGCAAGTGGAAAGAAGAACCGACTAATGGCGACCCGCGAGGCGGGGACAAGACAGAGCAGCTAGTCGCACGACGAGAAGAATCCACGCAGTGATCTGGTAAAAAAAACAAGCCGCAGATAACATCAGCAGCAAGCGGCAAGCAACACACGACAAGCGTCAAGCGACAACAAGAAGTCGCAAGGAGAGGCTGCAAGCTGCAAGCGGCAAGCGGCACACGACAAGCGGCAAGGGCAAACAACAAGCGACAAGCGACAAACAGCAAGGGGGAGTAAATACCGCAACGAACACGCAATCAAGAACCACCGGGTCGGTGACAAGGTCAAATCGCAGCCAGGCGACTGGAAACGAAAAACGGCTACTCGCGCGAGGGTAGGAGGCTGCGAATCAAGGAAACCGCGCGAAGCAATCCGGCAGGAAGAACAAGAGAGCAACAAACAGGCGGCAAGCACCAGCAACAGGAAAGCAGCTAGGCGACCTGAAGTATCAATGGGAGGGCGACAAGACAAAGGCGACTAACATGCACGAGAAACGAGAAAGGCCGCTCAAGAACACTAGCCGGGCGAGTAGCGAGAAGAAGAAAACTAGCCGCAGCGGGAAGAAGATAACTAGCCGCAGCGGGAAGAAGATAACTAGCCGCAGCGGGAAGAAGATAACTAGCCACAACGAAAAGAAGAGAAGTAGACACATCGGTTGGCAGGATGGTGGGACCCCGCGATGAAGATTATATAAAGGGAAGAAAGACACTGAAAGAGGAGACTAGCTCGCCAAGAGAGAGGAAACATAGGATGCGGTTAGACAATGTCTAACCGCCCAAAGAGAAGACACAGAGAAGAGGCGGTTAGAAAAGAACTAGCCGCCCAGAGGGATCGTTGCCTCTGATACCATGTATAAAAAACATGAAATTTTTTATTAATGCCAAAAACTTACTTTACAACAAGAGGGAATACATATATATAGGAAGAGAGAGAAGAGAGATCACAATTCAAGATGTGGGATTAATCTAAGAGATCAATGAACTACACTATGGGCCAAAGTAATGAGCCTATTTACATGGCTTCTTCTAACATTTCTAACACAAATGAAAGACACGACAAACAAAGAATGCAAGATTTTTATCATGGAAAACTCTCCTCAACTGAAAGTAAAAAACCACGGGACTCAAAGCCATGTAAATAGGCTTCCACTATTCAATAATGGGATCACCAAGTTCTTATCTAATCAAAGATTAGATGTTACAACACAAACCCTTTCACTGAGCAAATCACAAGGACAAAATAAAGGAGTTTGTTCTTGCCAAAGACTCTTTCAGCAAGAGATTACACGAGAGAGAGATTAGGAGGAGAATACCCAAACGCTACCCAAGCCTTCTTGGTCTTCCTCGCACTACTCCGTTCGCCGAAAATAGTGAGCTATGCACGCCTAAATGTATTGAGTATTTCAAGTCTGAACATCAGCTTTTTTTCTCCTCATCTGTTGATGAAAATTAGAGAAAAACAATTTTCTCTCTCTTAAAACAGTTTGCCAACTTTGTATTGGGGAGGGAGAAAAACCATTTTCTCTCTCTCTCCTGAAAACCAAAAGATGCCACCTCTTGATTAAAAAATTAAGTGCTGCTATTGAATTGAAAAATAGCGGCAATAGTTAGGAAACTTCCAATCCTAGTTGGAGAATTGGGGCCCCACAACTTATTGATGTGGACCCAACAAACTCCCCCTCCACATCAACTTGTGTGTTCGAGTAAACCCGCTTTTAGCTTGCATGCCAGAAGCTTGGCTTTTGGCAAGGTCTTTGTCAACATATCTGAACCATTCTCATCAGTGTGGACTTTCTCCAAGCACACTTATTTTGCTTCAAGCACGTCTCGGATCCAATGATACCGAATATCAATTTGCTTGGATCTTGAATGTAATGATAAATTCTTTGAGCGATGGATAACACTTTGACTATCACTGTAGACAATGCATTGTTCTTGCCACATCCCCAATTCTTCAATTTTTTTTCATTCACAAAGCTTTTTTACAAGCAACACACGTTTGCAACTTGGACTGCCATGAGACTGCTCCTCCTACAAGTCATCATGAAGCCCGAGATGGATTTGCTCGAATCAACATCTTCCGCCATGTTCGAATCTGTGTACCCATCAAGAATAGGCTCCCCTTTTCCGAAGCATAGACATACTATTGAAGTACCTCTTAGATATCGTAATATCCCCTTCATTGCTTCCCAGTGCTCCTTTTCAGGATTCGACAGATATCGGCTAACAACTCCAACCGCGTGAGCGATACCCGACCTTGTGCACAACATGACGTACATCAAACTACCAACTGCGGATTGTTTAAAATGACCTGCAAGTGGAGAACCAACCTCTTTAGTCTTACTCATGTTGAACCTTTTAAAAATCTCCTCTATGTAGCGTTTTTGAGATTACCATAACAATCCGTTCCTCCTAACACGTGTGATCTTCATGCCCAACATTTGTTTTACCGGTTCTAAGTCTTTCATTGCAAAAGACTTGCTCAATTACTTCTTTAATTTTTCAATCTTGTTGGTATCATGACCAACGACCAACATGTCATCGACATAAATAAGAAGAATAATGAAGTCATCATTTAAGTGTTTCTTCACAAAATCACATTGATCGGACGACGTTCTTGTGTCTCCTTGACTCATCATGAATGAGTCGAACTTCTTGTATCACTGTCTTGAAACTTGCTTAAGTCCGTACAAGCTAGCCTTCAACTTTCACACAAATGCTTCTTGCCTTTGACTTTAAACCCTTCTGGTTGCTTCATGTATATTTTTTCTTTCAAATCACAATGAAGGAATGCTTCATATCAAGTTGTTCCACCTCAAGATTCAAGCGAGCCGCTAATCCAAGGACAACTTTGATGGTTGACATCCTCACCACTAGAGAAAATATTTCTTCAAAGTCCATGCCTTTCTTCTTACTGAAACATTTCATAACCAATCTTACCTTGAAGCGTTGTTGTGAGCCATCACTTTCAGTTTTCAATTGATAAACCCATTTGTTCTTAAAAGCTCTCTTGCCTTTTGACAATTTCGCCAAGTCATAAGTATGGTTCTCATGCAAGGAATTTATCTCTTCTTACATGGCTTTAGTCAATTCTTGCTTCTTCTCGTGTTCGGTAACTTCTTGGTAAGTTTCAAGCTCTCCCCCATCACATAACATCACATACTCATTAATATTGAGATGTCTGGGGCGGCTTTGCTCTTGAGTCGATCTTTTCACCAAAATTTCAACCGTTGGTGCTTCTTGATCAACTTCGTCAGTCGAGCGGTTTTCATCATCACGGTCACCACCCTTTTCTTGACCATTCCCTCGTGATCAGATGTCTCTAAAGGTTGAGAAATCAGATCCAAACTGTCAGGAATCTGTGTAAAGAAATCATGGTCACCACTGAGATCTTCAAGAAACATAACATCTCTACTCCTGACAATCTTTTTGTTCACTGGATCCCATAGCCTGTAGCCGAAATCTTCATGACCGTATCCTATAAAATGCATGGCTTTGTCTTGTCATCAGGCTTTGTTCTTTCATCTTTACATGAACAAAATTCCTGCAAGCAAACACTTTAAAATGATTATAAGATACCACTTTACCAGTCCAAACTCTATATGGGCCATATGGCACATCGTCCTCCAAGGCGGTTGTTGGCGAAAGATTTATCAAATCTACTGTAATCCTCGTCACTTCCCACCATGTCATTAGGCACGCCTGAGGTGCGACTCAGACGCCAGGCGCATAGCCCCCCCTCTGCCAGACAGTGGCGGGCGAGGTGCCTCAGGCGCACCTCAGGTGCGCCTAGGCCCAATTCACTGAACACTGAATTTCAGTGAATTTTGCGCCCAATTCACCGAATTTCAGCGAATTGGGCGCCCAATTCACTGCCAGTCACGGGAGGTGCAAAAATAAAACAAATCAGCGAATTGGGCGCCCAATTCACCGAATTGGGCGCCCAATTCACCGAATTGGGCGCCCAATTCACCGAATTGGGCGCCCAATTCACTGATTTTCAGCGAATTGGGCGCCCAATTCACTGATTTGTTTTATTTTTGCGCCTCACGTGACTGGCACACTCCTGCACCTTTTGCTTAGCCTCCAGGACCCCTTTGTGGCTCGATACGCCTTGCGCCCTTAATAACATTGCTTCCCCCAAAAGGATTTAACAAGTTTTGCATGTGGAAGCTTGCACCTGATCTTCTCCTCAATCGTTATGTTCGTTCTCTCCGCTATGCTGTTAAGCTGTGGTGTCTTTGCTGGAGTTTCTCAATTCTGATACCATGGAGTTTGCAATAAGTCTCGAACGAACTTTTGTATTCACCTTTATTATCTTCTCGAACATCTTTCAAACGCTTCCCTGTTTCTCTTTCAACTTTGACATGAAACTCTTTAAAGATATCCAACACCCAGTCATTGGTTTTCAAATCAATAACCCAAACCTTTCTTGAGTGGTTGCCAATGAAAGTGACGAAATACAACGCACCACGAAGAGATTTCACTTGCATAAAGCATATGCCGATATGAACCAAATCAAGGATATTAGGATTCCTTGATGGTGGGTTGGAATGGAAATAAACTCTGTGTGCTTTTCTCGCCAGGAAATCATCACAAGATTTTAAAGGAGTATTTTGCATATTCGTCAAGAATTGCTTCCTGACAAGAGTTTGTAATCCTTTCTCATTGATTTCACCAAGCCTTTTGTGCTATAGATCAATATGTGCAACCTTCTGAACTGCATTTACCTCTCCTTTGTGAAACTTTGCTTGCAAGACAGAGTGAACTTCTCTTCTTTCCCCCTGCAACAATTAGAGAACCTCTAGTGATCTTCTTACTTTCTCCACCGAAGTAACCACCAAAACCTTCATCATCAAGTTTTCCTGTGGATATCAAGTTTAGGCGAATGTCCGGGACATGCCTAACATCTTTGAGAACTAGCTTGCCCCCAACATCAGTCTCCAAATACACATCTCCAATTCCTACAATTTTGGCCAATCGGCTGTTGCCCATTTTGACGTTGCCAAAGTCACTCGTAGAATAGGAGGTAAAGGAATCAGCGTGAGGAATAATATGAAATGATGCACCGTAATCGATCACCCAATCACATCCCTCATTTGGTGATTGACACATGCCTCATCCCATACGACCGTAACCTGATTTTCAGTGGTGGTTACAATGTTTGTCTTTCCCTCTTTATTTTCTTCATTTTGCTCTCTTTTTCGTGCTCTAAATTCATGCTTCATGTGACCCTTCTTGTTGTAGAAGAAACACTTGATTTCTTTTCTTGGAATGATCTTTCTTCTTATGTCAGTGGAGTTGTCGGCTTTTGCTTTTCTACGCCTCTCGATTTTTTAGTGCCTCAAAAGAAAATTCTCCCTTTTCTTTTCTTCTAGTTTCTTCACTGAGCAAAGTTTCTTTAACCATCTCCATAGTTTTCCTTCTGGAGTGGAAGTGCCTAGTGAAACAACTAATGTCTCCCCACTATTAGGCAACGAACTTATAAGCAATAGGGCTTGCAATTCATCTTCAACTGTCATCTTCATTGTAGTCGGTTCACCAACCCTTGAAAATTGCTTGTATGCTCATTCATATTTTTTCCATCCTTGTATTTTTGATTTTCAAGTCTTCGAATGATCATCGCTTTATTCCTGGTCTTACCTTTCTCATACATGCCTGATAATGTTGCCCATAACTTACCTGCATGTTCCTATTCAAAGATGTGATGAAAAATACTCATGTCGACCCATTGCCGAATGGTGGCAACGGATTTCATGTGCAATATTTCTCAATCACCTTCACTTATTTTCTCCGGCCTTGCTTTGCTCACAACGAGCTACAGATCTCTGACAATCGATAGGTCTTGCATCTTGCGCTTCCAAATCGAATAATTCGACGGAGTCAACTTGATCATGCCACACATTCTTTTCTTTCATTGCAGAACGAGAAATTGCCAACTTGGGATGCCAGATTTGTTCTAGGGTAGGATCTGTGGGATAGCCAGCGGGTCAATGACCGTTAAATACCGCGACACTTCACTTTCCCCGAACGTCCAATCGACAGCTTCCGAGAATCGGGAACCTCGCTTTGATATCACTTGTAGGGAAAATAAATGCGGAATACAAATTTTTGCCACCTCGAATACACAATGAAAGAAGCGGCAAACAGAGAACACAAGATTTTAGTGTGGAAACCTCTCCCCAACTGAGAAAATAAAAGAGTTCGTTCTTGCCAAAGACTCTTTGAGCAAGAGAGAGAGAGAGGTATTTTCTATGAGATTTGAGCTTCTCCAGATTCAAATGTGTTTCATTGAAGTATTTGTTGGTGTTTAAGAGAAGTGTTATTTATTTTTTGGATGTTTGTTTACAAATAAAAATGTATCTGTTTATGTGAGCAGATTTTAATAAATTCATGGTCCTTTATGTTATAAAAAAAATAATGCAGTAAATAATAATGAAAAGAAACCCCCCCAAATACTTCTTCTCAAAAGTGTATTGTGAGGTTGAGCACCTTGATTTGATTTTTTTTTGACTTGTGCAAACATCATTTTAATGACTACACTCACTTCTCTTTGGTACTCCGGATCATTTCAAATAATGTTGAAATCTATTTTTAATATATTGTGATTCACCAAACACTATTTTGTGTCCCTGATAAATCTTAATGAGCATTATGTGTGCAAAACACCTTAGTAGTGATACTTGTATGTATGTTAAAGAAGTTGTGGAAGTGATTTTACTATGCATGATATTTATGTTAGTGCACAATTCATTAAATATTGATTTGTATTCTTGATTATTTCTTGATGTATTAATCTTGATGTTTTGCACTAATGTGCATTTATTGTTTTATACCACACTTCCACTCATAAGAAATGAACTATAAACATTATTAAACATTGTCATGATTACTACAATGTCTCTATGTTTATCTTTCAAATCTTCTAACATTGTAGTCTCTGTATCTTGCTTTTACATACATTATATTCTCTATTCATACCATGAAACGTAAAAACTAACAAGTGGTATGAGGAGTCTTTAAGATATAACTCTAACAAGTGGTATGCGATCATCATTCTTACTCCTCTTTAATTATATTGATGTAAACATAGCTAGACTTCACGAATAGTTGCAGATGGCAGTCAACTAGCAAGGACAATCTTAGATCAGGAACCAAAAAAGGATGCAGCAGCTTTCAAGTGTAATTGATCGCCAAAAACTGATAGCCAAAAAGAAAACAGGATTCCAATCAGCAATAGGAGGATTCCAATCAGCTTCCAGCAGGGTTTCAGGCGGATGGATTAGAATTCCGGCGATGTTGTGGGCTGCATCTGCAAGGCAGGAAAGGTCGGGATCTTCACTGGATTACCTTCCAAATGGCGGGCTGACCTAGATTGTTGGGCAGTGGGATTATTTCTGCGAGCAGCGATAGGACTGAGATCCTATTCCAGGAAACGGCGCACGGGATCTGGAGGCTTCCTCCCTTCTTGCGCAGCAGAGAAAAACGCCACAGATCAACAATGGTGGGATCCCCCCTCGATCGGCAGAGGACTTTTCTTTTCCACGCCGAACGACTCTGCTCTTCTGATCGGCAGAGAAGATGGCACAGTGATCGACTAGGAACAAGGTACTTAGATTGGTGGAAGCGAGATCACTGCACAAAACAGGGAACCCTAGCGGCGTTACTCCTCTTTCTTTGGAGCGTCATCAACGACAGTTGCGGCCGGACAGGCTTGCGACACGACCGAGAACGGGAGTCCTCTTGGCAGCGGCGGTTTCGTTTTCGATCCAGGCGTGGCGACCAAAAACTGCTCCACAGAAAACGAGAGAGCGATGCAGGAAGAAAACGAGAGAGAATACTTCCTTCCTGTTCTTGATCGGCAGAGAGATGGGATCGTAATTCCTTCTTTCGATATCTGCACGCGAAGGAATCACAGTTCAAAAAATTTGCTTCATTAAGTAGAAGTTTGAGTGCTCTGTGCTTCTCTTTTAATCACAATTTGCATATGTAGTATTGATGTGTGTTGCGGGTCATTCAAAGCGCTCGTAAACCGGTCGAAGCCAACCGTCCTAGCTCAGAAGCG
Source organism: Platanthera zijinensis (assembly GCA_039513925.1). Lineage (NCBI taxonomy): Eukaryota > Viridiplantae > Streptophyta > Magnoliopsida > Asparagales > Orchidaceae > Platanthera > Platanthera zijinensis. The sequence continues at coordinate 154,055,895 of CM077094.1, read as the reverse complement.
GGTCGAACGTGCAAACAATCATAGAAAGTACCAACGGTTGACACACAAGTTTTTACGTGAAAAAATCTCGGAAAGGAGAAAAATCACAGGGCCGGTACTGTCCCGGCTAAATTCCACTATCTTCTTGAGAGTTTCAAAAGTATTCTTTTGAGGGTGACATGTCACCGCTTGTTATAATAGTTTTTCCTGACTGCTAAGGTCGGTTGGAATTTGATGAAAGCGGATGCACTTGGAAGCGATCTAGATTGATGGATGCGTCAACAAGGGCTTTGGTTTGGGCGGCGGAGCCGAATGAAGTCTTCGAGCTGTCTTCTGGGAGACCTTCGAGGAGCGATGGAGATCTTCGAGTCTCTAAAGGGAGCTTCGGGAGCTGAAGAAGATCTTCGAACTGTATTAGGAATCTTCGAACTCTGGTGGCGTTCTTCAAGTGCTGATGGGAATTCTCCAAGGGATCTTCGAGTTCCGAAGGAGATCTTCAAGCAATCTTCGTAGCTGAAGGAGGTTTTCAAAGGAATCTTTCAAGTGCGCAAGGAGAACTCTTGGAGATCTTCGAAAGAATTCTTAGGAGCTCTTTCGGGCATAGAAGACAAGGTCTGTCCAAATGAGGGTCTTAAAGTCCTTTTATAAATTTTGAGGATGACATTTTAGTAATTAAGTTGCTAGGGGTCATGCCATCCGCAAACCCATAACTATATATTTTGCTAATACGCACCCTCATGATGGGGTATTTTACTATGCGCCACCCGTAATCATATGTTTGGCTATACGCACACCCGTAATCATATGTTTGGCTATGCACACAATCATGATGAGATATTTTGTTATACACACCCTGACCATATATTTTAGGCAACAATAATTCAAAATACCTAAAATCTTTTCATTTTTTTTAAAAATAACCCCTTTTTTATCTCCTTGGGAAAACCCTGGCCTAAACCCCCATCTCTTTTCATCCCAGCAGCTGTCCACTCTGCGAAATCGGAAGCGCAAGCATCACCCTTCCCTCTCGACAGAAGTTTCCTCCCAGGACCGGAAATCATCTCCTCTAGGGCGAAAGCATCTCCTCCAGCAGGGCAAAAGCATCTCCTCGGCTTCTGCATCTTCTTTTGGGATGGTAAGAATAGCAGTATTAGAACATGGGAGAAAAATGGATTTCTTAAGTTGCTTGTGGGATTTCATCTGTATTTTAACTTTTTAATCTAAGACATTTAGGGTCTGTTTGGTTGGGCTGTTGCTGATGGAAAGCTGCTGATGAGAAGCTGCTGATGGAAAAAGTGCTGATTCTGGAAAACGGAGTTTTGTTAAAAAACTGTTTGGATGAAATGGAGTTTTGAAAACAGAGTTTTGAATAAGTTGTTTGGATTCAAAACGGAGTTTTGAGTTGAAATTTTTTTTTCAAAAAAAAAAAAACTTTAGTCTAAAATAAAAACATAACACAACAAATCCGAGTACACCCGCAATCTCGAGCTATGCTCTCGATTCATACAACTGATCCGCTATACTATCACGTAGCGCGATCATCTCCTCTACTCCACCTGCAGTGTCAGAGCAGGTTTCTTGTCGCCCTTGCGAGGCCACCCTAACTTCTTGCCCTTCCTGCTCGCACTCATTGAAATCTATATCGTTGCGGGAAGGGTGTCGGCGAATGAAATTATGTAATGCCATCGTGGCCATCACAATATCCGCCTGCTTCGCGAAGCTATAGCTCGGCATGTCCCGCAGTATGGCCCATTTCTTCTTCCAAACGCCGAACGATCGTTCTATCACGCTCCTTAGCGATGAGTGTGCATGATTGAACATCTCTCGACGTCCCTCTGCTCGACGGCCACCACGTGCAAAGTCTGGCAGATGATATCTGGTATCTTGATAAGGTTTCAAATATCCTCTCTGCAACGGATATCCAGAATCGACCAAGTAATACTTTCCTGTTAATTTGTTAAAAATTAATTAACCACCCAAATTAATTAAAGCGAGACATACAGTAAAGGATCAGTTAACATTACCTCGAGGTGGATGAGGAAATTTATATTGAGGATCATTTAACGCATAATTGAATATGCGGCTATCGTGTGCAGATCCCTCCCAACCCGCCATGACGAAAGTGAAGCACATGTTGAAATCGCAAGCAGCCATGACATTTTGTGTTGGATTGCCCCGTCTCCCAATATAGGGTACCTGCTGTCCAACTGCTATGCACGCGTCAACATGTGTCCCGTCTATAGCTCCAACACAATCTTTGAAGAAAGGCATATAGCGTCTGTCGTACGTAATTTCTGGTGGTGTGCTTCCGAAAGACCTGTCTAATGGCTGGATAACTTCCTCCCCTAGCCGCAGCAAAGCACAAATACCCTTTGAGAAAAATCGGCTAGCAGTCTCCGTTGAATGTTGAAAGCGCTCTATTGTTTTCCTCATCGATTCATTGTGCGATAATATGTATAAGGTCAATGCTAGGACTTCTCTGGAAGCTGTCCTTCTTGTCCCCTGGAGTCCACACCTTGCCTCCAGGTAATGTAGTAGATCGAGAAATACGTCTTGACTCATCATGAAGGAGTCATGGAATCTCACAGTAGATCCTCGAAGTATCTCTCCAACCCACTTATCGCCTGTCTGCTTCGAAGTCATGCGTGGGACTCGACTCTTTAATGAAGTGGTGTGTGCAGCGGCCAAACATGCTGCTGCTACTATAGTCTGTTGAGCATTAACACATTTTCTTCTAGCTATATCATACTGCTCCGTGGAATCGTCAGAGTCCTCGCTCGACATATTCTAGGATAAACAAATAAAACACTAACATATTAATCATCCAGATATCAATAAGCATTCAACCATGCAGATATCAATAATCAAATAAAACATCATAATGTCCAGTCAAGTGCAGTAAGAAACAAATTAACATCCAAAAAAATAACATAACAGTCTCAAAAAAAGAAGATAAATGTCTCAACTACACGGCACTGGTATAGCGACTACGAAGCCACTCAACATTCAGACCTTCTGGCAGGCACATGAAGGTCTCCCTGTGATTTTTGTCCATCAGATAAGTGATGGCAAAAAAGTGGAAGGCCTTATCTGACTGCACTTCATGGTAAGTTCCTAACTTCTCAAGCGCCTGTGCAATGGGGAACGAGGAATTGCTCTTCGGTGGCTCCTGCATGAATCGGCACATGGTCCTAGAAGACTCTGCCATATCCTCTAACACCGCTGTAATGTCTTTCTTCTGTCCTTTCCTCCTTCTGTGGCCAACCTCGGATGTTGCTGTGTTCTCAGGTACAGGAGGTACTCCAGTGACATCATCGTCTTCTTGTCCACCGTTTGACAATGCTCTATCCTCCGTAGACTCGGGGCCAACATTCCTCGAATGAGGGGTGCAAGCATGATGTCCAGTCGCTACAACAGAGCTGAACATCATGTTCATTTTCTCCTCCAATTCCGGCTGTATTCCGGAATAACGGAACTTCTTTGCCGCAGGAACAACCTGAAATATCAAAATCAATTATTTAAAACGGGTATATAAAAGATATTTAAGGGAAATAATTGAATTTAAACACACACAAATACCTTCAAGCGCTCGTCCCACCACTCATCCGAGGCATCTATCGTTTTCCTTGAAGTGTTCCAACCCAAGCCAGTCTCACCTCGTTTTAACTCCGTCCACAGTTTCCACTCCTTCTTCAGATGATCCCACTTATTTTTTAATTGCACTTTATCGTACTTTTTTCCAGTCGACTCTTCAAACTTTCTCATTATATTGGACCATCCCTCTTTACTGAAATGTGTTGTCGGACGATTCCCACGTTCTATCTCTCTTATGCATATATCACAAAAGAGTAGAACGTCTGAATTGTCCCACATTGCTGTCACCCCACCGTCTTTTGGTTTGCCCATCTTTTCAATGCAATATATAAATATGAATTCAATATTCAAAATCAATAAATACACATATACATATATTCAAACAATAGAACTTGTTGTTAATGCACCACTACAAACTCAGAAGAAGCACATATATACACACATTCACACATACATACAGATATACACACTCACACATGCACACATACAAATACACACACTCACACAAACACAAAAAAACACATAAACAATCATATACATAAACTCAAGTTTTATAAACACACACTCACACATACACACACACAAACACACATACACATACACACTCACACATACACAAACTCACACATACACAAACTCACACATACACACACAAATATACACACACACATATCACACACACATATACACATACACACATACAACTCCCAAACACACACACATGTACACATACAACTCCCAAACACACACACATGTACACACACACACATAAACACACACACACATAAACACACACACACATAAACACACACACATATAAACACACACATATAAACATACAACTCCTAAACACACACACACACACACACACACACACATATACACATACAACTCCCAAACACACACACATGTACACACACACACATATAAACACACACACATAAACACACACACATATAAACACACACATATAAACATACAACTCCTAAACACACACACACACACACACACACACACATATACACATACAACTCCCAAACACACACACATGTACACACACACACATATAAACACACACACATAAACACACACACATATAAACACACACATATAAACATACAACTCCTAAACACACACACACACACACACATATACACATACAACTCCCAAACACACACACATGTACACACACACACATATAAACACACACACAAACAACTCCTAAACACACAATCACACATCACAAACAAACCAATTGCAAAGCACCAAATCCAGCTATACACAGCATCCCTAAACAAATCCTTCTGCTATACAGTGCAAGCCATTAAACAAACCAATTGCAAAGGAGGGGAAGGAAGAAAGGGTATACCTCAGCCCTTGTGAGACCGGTGGTTGCTAATGAAGATGGAGAAAACCTAGCTATTGCAAAGCACGAAGAACCCTGCGGCAAAAAACGGAAGATCTTTAGGAGAAACAAACCATAGATGGTTGGAAATGGAAGAACGGGATCGGGATGTTTTCAAACAAACGCCGGTAAGATCAAACATACCTGAGATGTGCACAGCGTCGGGAGAGAGGAGATGAGCGCTTCACCGATCTTCTTCGTCGACGGGAAGATCGCCAGGGAGCGCAGGCCGATCGTTCGCCGCTTCGCCGCTCGGATCGCCAGAGATAGGGTTTCTGGAGTTCGCCGCTGGCCTTATCGGGCTGAAAGCTGCGGTAGAACGTAGATAAATATCGCGGATGGGTGTAAGGAGGAAGCTGCGGTTGTTAGTAAACGGCGGTTGTGAAAGAAGCCGCGCCAAACACAGCTTTTGGTGAGAATTGTGGTGCGTTTCCACCGCACCGCAGGGAATAAGCCGCGCCAAACGCCACCTTAATTCTGTTGAATACTTTCAAAATATAATTTATATATTATATTTCTATTCATATTATTTAGTTTAAAAATATTATAACATGTATTTAATATTTAGGTAAAATTGAATCCAATATTTATGTATAAAAGTATACAATTTATTATTCTTATATAGTTATAAATATTTTTTTTATATGTTTTTATTATTTATTATTATATTACGGTTCAAACCCGGTTGAACCGGTCCAACCGGTCGGATCTTGAACCTTTGATCTCCGGTCCGGTTCAATCTCCGGTCCGGTTCAATCTCCGGTCCGGTTCTTAAAACCTTGGCAAAACCCCTATTTTAGTCCCCATACTTACATATCAGTCCCCCCCCCCCAACACACACACACACTTCTTTTTCCATTAAGGTGGCGTTTGGCGCGGCTTATTCCCTGCGGTGCGGTGGAAACGCACCACAATTCTCACCAAAAGCTGTGTTTGGCGCGGCTTCTTTCACAACCGCCGTTTACTAACAACCGCAGCTTCCTCCTTACACCCATCCGCGATATTTATCTACGTTCTACCGCAGCTTTCAGCCCGATAAGGCCAGCGGCGAACTCCAGAAACCCTATCTCTGGCGATCCGAGCGGCGAAGCGGCGAACGATCGGCCTGCGCTCCCTGGCGATCTTCCCGTCGACGAAGAAGATCGGTGAAGCGCTCATCTCCTCTCTCCCGACGCTGTGCACATCTCAGGTATGTTTGATCTTACCGGCGTTTGTTTGAAAACATCCCGATCCCGTTCTTCCATTTCCAACCATCTATGGTTTGTTTCTCCTAAAGATCTTCCGTTTTTTGCCGCAGGGTTCTTCGTGCTTTGCAATAGCTAGGTTTTCTCCATCTTCATTAGCAACCACCGGTCTCACAAGGGCTGAGGTATACCCTTTCTTCCTTCCCCTCCTTTGCAATTGGTTTGTTTAATGGCTTGCACTGTATAGCAGAAGGATTTGTTTAGGGATGCTGTGTATAGCTGGATTTGGTGCTTTGCAATTGGTTTGTTTGTGATGTGTGATTGTGTGTTTAGGAGTTGTTTGTGTGTGTGTTTATATGTGTGTGTGTGTACATGTGTGTGTGTTTGGGAGTTGTATGTGTATATGTGTGTGTGTGTGTGTGTGTTTAGGAGTTGTATGTTTATATGTGTGTGTTTATATGTGTGTGTGTTTATGTGTGTGTGTTTATATGTGTGTGTGTGTACATGTGTGTGTGTTTGGGAGTTGTATGTGTATATGTGTGTGTGTGTGTGTGTGTGTGTGTTTAGGAGTTGTATGTTTATATGTGTGTGTTTATATGTGTGTGTGTTTATGTGTGTGTGTTTATATGTGTGTGTGTGTACATGTGTGTGTGTTTGGGAGTTGTATGTGTATATGTGTGTGTGTGTGTGTGTGTGTGTGTGTTTAGGAGTTGTATGTTTATATGTGTGTGTTTATATGTGTGTGTGTTTATGTGTGTGTGTGTTTATGTGTGTGTGTGTTTATGTGTGTGTGTGTACATGTGTGTGTGTTTGGGAGTTGTATGTGTACATGTGTGTGTGTTTGGGAGTTGTATGTGTGTATGTGTATATGTGTGTGTGATATGTGTGTGTGTATATTTGTGTGTGTATGTGTGAGTTTGTGTATGTGTGAGTTTGTGTATGTGTGAGTGTGTATGTGTATGTGTGTTTGTGTGTGTGTATGTGTGAGTGTGTGTTTATAAAACTTGAGTTTATGTATATGATTGTTTATGTGTTTTTTTGTGTTTATGTGTGAGTGTGTGTATTTGTATGTGTGCATGTGTGAGTGTGTATATCTGTATGTATGTGTGAATGTGTGTATATATGTGCTTCTTCTGAGTTTGTAGTGGTGCATTAACAACAAGTTCTATTGTTTGAATATATGTATATGTGTATTTATTGATTTTGAATATTGAATTCATATTTATATATTGCATTGAAAAGATGGGCAAACCAAAAGACGGTGGGGTGGCAGCAATGTGGGACAATTCAGACGTTCTACTCTTTTGTGATATATGCATAAGAGAGATAGAACGTGGGAATCGTCCGACAACACATTTCAGTAAAGAGGGATGGTCCAATATAATGAGAAAGTTTGAAGAGTCGACTGGAAAAAAGTACGATAAAGTGCAATTAAAAAATAAGTGGGATCATCTGAAGAAGGAGTGGAAACTGTGGACGGAGTTAAAACGAGGTGAGACTGGCTTGGGTTGGAACACTTCAAGGAAAACGATAGATGCCTCGGATGAGTGGTGGGACGAGCGCTTGAAGGTATTTGTGTGTGTTTAAATTCAATTATTTCCCTTAAATATCTTTTATATACCCGTTTTAAATAATTGATTTTGATATTTCAGGTTGTTCCTGCGGCAAAGAAGTTCCGTTATTCCGGAATACAGCCGGAATTGGAGGAGAAAATGAACATGATGTTCAGCTCTGTTGTAGCGACTGGACATCATGCTTGCACCCCTCATTCGAGGAATGTTGGCCCCGAGTCTACGGAGGATAGAGCATTGTCAAACGGTGGACAAGAAGACGCTGATGTCACTGGAGTACCTCCTGTACCTGAGAACACAGCAACATCCGAGGTTGGCCACAGAAGGAGGAAAGGACAGAAGAAAGACATTACAGCGGTGTTAGAGGATATGGCAGAGTCTTCTAGGACCATGTGCCGATTCATGCAGGAGCCACCGAAGAGCAATTCCTCGTTCCCCATTGCACAGGCGCTTGAGAAGTTAGGAACTTACCATGAAGTGCAGTCAGATAAGGCCTTCCACTTTTTTGCCATCACTTATCTGATGGACAAAAATCACAGGGAGACCTTCATGTGCCTGCCAGAAGGTCTGAATGTTGAGTGGCTTCGTAGTCGCTATACCAGTGCCGTGTAGTTGAGACATTTATCTTCTTTTTTTGAGACTGTTATGTTATTTTTTTGGATGTTAATTTGTTTCTTACTGCACTTGACTGGACATTATGATGTTTTATTTGATTATTGATATCTGCATGGTTGAATGCTTATTGATATCTGGATGATTAATATGTTAGTGTTTTATTTGTTTATCCTAGAATATGTCGAGCGAGGACTCTGACGATTCCACGGAGCAGTATGATATAGCTAGAAGAAAATGTGTTAATGCTCAACAGACTATAGTAGCAGCAGCATGTTTGGCCGCTGCACACACCACTTCATTAAAGAGTCGAGTCCCACGCATGACTTCGAAGCAGACAGGCGATAAGTGGGTTGGAGAGATACTTCGAGGATCTACTGTGAGATTCCATGACTCCTTCATGATGAGTCAAGACGTATTTCTCGATCTACTACATTACCTGGAGGCAAGGTGTGGACTCCAGGGGACAAGAAGGACAGCTTCCAGAGAAGTCCTAGCATTGACCTTATACATATTATCGCACAATGAATCGATGAGGAAAACAATAGAGCGCTTTCAACATTCAACGGAGACTGCTAGCTGATTTTTCTCAAAGGGTATTTGTGCTTTGCTGCGGCTAGGGGAGGAAGTTATCCAGCCATTAGACAGGTCTTTCGGAAGCACACCACCAGAAATTACGTACGACAGACGCTATATGCCTTTCTTCAAAGATTGTGTTGGAGCTATAGACGGGACACATGTTGACGCGTGCATAGCAGTTGGACAGCAGGTACCCTATATTGGGAGACGGGGCAATCCAACACAAAATGTCATGGCTGCTTGCGATTTCAACATGTGCTTCACTTTCGTCATGGCGGGTTGGGAGGGATCTGCACACGATAGCCGCATATTCAATTATGCGTTAAATGATCCTCAATATAAATTTCCTCATCCACCTCGAGGTAATGTTAACTGATCCTTTACTGTATGTCTCGCTTTAATTAATTTGGGTGGTTAATTAATTTTTAACAAATTAACAGGAAAGTATTACTTGGTCGATTCTGGATATCCGTTGCAGAGAGGATATTTGAAACCTTATCAAGATACCAGATATCATCTGCCAGACTTTGCACGTGGTGGCCGTCGAGCAGAGGGACGTCGAGAGATGTTCAATCATGCACACTCATCGCTAAGGAGCGTGATAGAACGATCGTTCGGCGTTTGGAAGAAGAAATGGGCCATACTGCGGGACATGCCGAGCTATAGCTTCGCGAAGCAGGCGGATATTGTGATGGCCACGATGGCATTACATAATTTCATTCGCCGACACCCTTCCCGCAACGATATAGATTTCAATGAGTGCGAGCAGGAAGGGCAAGAAGTTAGGGTGGCCTCGCAAGGGCGACAAGAAACCTGCTCTGACACTGCAGGTGGAGTAGAGGAGATGATCGCGCTACGTGATAGTATAGCGGATCAGTTGTATGAATCGAGAGCATAGCTCGAGATTGCGGGTGTACTCGGATTTGTTGTGTTATGTTTTTATTTTAGACTAAAGTTTTTTTTTTTTTTGAAAAAAAAATTTCAACTCAAAACTCCGTTTTGAATCCAAACAACTTATTCAAAACTCTGTTTTCAAAACTCCATTTCATCCAAACAGTTTTTTAACAAAACTCCGTTTTCCAGAATCAGCACTTTTTCCATCAGCAGCTTCTCATCAGCAGCTTTCCATCAGCAACAGCCCAACCAAACAGACCCTAAGTTAGTCTAGTGGAGTGAGCCTTAGGCTTCCACCCAGGTGGTCTGGGATCGAATCCCACCCAAAGCAAAATTTAAAAAATTTTGCGTGGGTCCGCTATTTAGCAGACCCGCCCGGTTATGGGGAACCGGTCACGGTTCCCGGTTTTCCGGTTAACCCGCCCGGTTCCCCGGTTTTCGGGCGGTTCTTGGGTGGGGCGGTCCTCATACCGTGACCGGACCGGCCAGGGGCCCGATCCGCGGTCGGACCGGTCGGACCGGCCGGTCCGGTCCGGTTTTCAAAAGCTTGGGTTTTGCCTATATTTTATGTAGGCACGCCCGTTTTGAGAATTATCGCATGCATTCATGATGGTGTATCTTGATATATAGACACTGTAATTATAAATTCACACTCATTATGAGAATTTGTTTATACACATCCATAATTAGTGGTTTTGCGTATGATGAGGGGTGGCGCCTAAGTTACCAAGTTGGGGAGGCCGAGGCTGGGAGGCGGAGTGCGGCCGAGTGGTCGGGCAGCGGTGGCTGGTTGGTGGAGGCCGGTCGGGTGGCTTGGATGCCACGTGGCCTAGGTGTTGTGTGGCCGTGCTGCCTGGGTGTCGTGCGGCCGGGTGGGTGTGTGCGGTTGTGCGGTTGGCCGGGATGTGGTGGTGGCCGCCCGGCCTGGGTGGCAGGGCGAAGGCGGTTGTGTTCGTGCTTGCACATCGGCATGCGGTCATGGCGTTAGTGGGTGGTTTCTTTTGGTCGAACCCTCTCTCCCCACTAAGTAGGAAAGGTGTCTCTTATTTGCAGCCCATTTTATTTATAAATTCAAGGAAACCCTAGGGATGTGTTTAATCACAATTTCCATGTTTAGTATTGAAAATAAGTTATTATTTTGCATATATCCTTTTTTTATTTTTAATCATCAATTTGTGCGTGCATAATGCAATTGTATCAACACTACATTGCTTTATTAATCTTTGGATTTTGCGGGGATCACAAATCACAAATTCTTTTTTTTTGTAGGATTTCCACTGCTTTAGAAATTTAATTTTACTAGAATGTTGATTTGAATTAATTCAATTAAACACTACTAACACTAAATTTATTTGATTGTTTGGTGCAGTTTTGAGTTCATTTTGAAGCAACAAGTTGTATTGTTGAATTTTAATATTATTTGTCATTAATACCAAATTTTTGATGCTCTTAAAATTATTCAAACAAATAGTCAATTATGCTTTATATCACAGTTGCGGATTCAGAAAATTAATAATCGGGGTGTACAATTTTTTTTAAAAATGCGTCATTGAATTCTAAAAATTTTAACATGGGAGGGCCAGATATCAACTTCAATTTTTTTTAAATGTTTTCATCTTATCGGAGCTATTTCCCCTCATCTGTCTAGCGTGTTTCAGGTATAAGTAATCAAAATTTATTGACTCGACGAGAGGAATCCAAATACACTAATCATTTTGAAAAATAATGAGGGCTAGTGTCCCTCGGCCCTCCCTCTGAATCCTCCCCTGCTCGATCAAGGTAAACACTAAAGAGGGAGGATTCAAATATGAATATAGAGAAGGTTATGTTGATTTGTTGATCGGAGCCTGATTGCCAACTCCTTGTTCTCCTTGTTCGCGCAATGAAGGAAGAAAGGTGGGGGTAGGGTATACAATATCTCGTTGGGCAATGTGATCGGGGTCACAGGCGGGGGAGGGACGCTTGAAGTAGTGGCGGGGGATTGGGTGAAGGAATTATTGATTTGCACGTAGGTTGCACCTAAAAAAATTGGTGTGCACTTAAAAATTGATCTCACAAGTAGAATGAGCATCATCACTACTGCAATATAAAAACCCTAGAGAAGTTTAAATGTTATAATTTCCGAAAATGTATTTATATGATTACTTTTAGTCCATTTTTTTTCAAAGTAAGATTCTCATAGGCTCCGTTTGGCACATTAGTGACGGTTGCGAACATGAGAGTTAAATTGTCATTCGTTAATGCCCATCAAAAGAACTTCATCCACTTTTATGTTCGACCAGATGAAGTTTTTTAGATAGTCTTTAACGAACGACGGTTTAACCCATGCGTTTACGACCGCCAATGGTATGACGAAGGAAGCCTATAAAGGGTAACAATATCTATTATATTTTATTAGTTTTATTCCAATTTATCGCTGGGAAGAAGATCGTGCACTAATCATGATAAAGAACCGTGCAGAGAAGAGTATTTATCCTTTACTGATAAACACATGGCTAAAAAGAGAGATGGAAAGTGAGATCATTATTGCCCTATGAGAAAGACAAAAATAAAATACCACTGTCCTTCCTCAACTCTGTCGACAATGTCCCCTTCATTAAAGACCTTGGCAATCTCACTCATCCACGATTCGGCCGAGAGTGGCAACAACAAATAAGAACACGAAATAGCATTGCTGTGGTTGAGGAAGAAAAAACCGCGTGAAGAGGGACCTGTGCTTCCCTTGGATTTTTTGGGATACCTTCGGCCGAAAAGCACCACCGTAATGGGAAGAAAGCGTGCAACCGACACCTGCTTGTCCGAATGCCTTAAAAGGGGAAACCGACACCTCTATTTATAAGCATGAACCAAGCCCAAACCAAACCGGATTGAGGGGGGCTAGCTGTATGCATTAAGTAGGAGATCAATCTCCTACTATTTGCGTTCCTTCATCAAGGGGAATTTGAAATGTTCTCAAAAACAAAAATATTGCTGGGATATTGGTTTCCAAAGAAAAAAAACTAATGATGCAGTTTCCATTATCAACCCTGATTGGAAGAACACGACATAGGAAATATTTAAAAAAATAATATCGTCTCCGGTTGGAAAGAGGAGGCATATGCAACAATCCCCTCATTGACGTCTCTTCCATGACATGCTCCTCCTTGTTGAGATAACTTCAAGATGTCCTAACGGTCACCAAGAGCAGATGCTAAAATAACCAACTGAAAGTACTTCTGCCAAGAATGAATCAGAAAAAATCTTCTTTAATATTGAGTAGCACATAAACTGGACAAACATAGCTGTCTCAGAAACGCTCCACCTTGAAGCTAAATTTCAACAGCTCCACCTCTAGCGGTGGTCTCCATAGCAAACTAAATCTGTCAAGACTTCTGGTCTATGATGCATGCGCCGGAGAGAAAACGACAAATGCAGACACAAAAAATGAATGCAAACAAGCCGACCTCAACATGAAAAATGAACTCATATAAGAACTAATCAAATATTAATCAGAAAAACTCTAAGCTCATGTAGAATAAAGGAGTAACAAGTAAAGAGATTAGGTAATAGTGGGTGACCAAACTGCAGTTACAAAATAAAGTTCTTGACCAAAAAAATAACTCATAAACCCGAGTTATGGTAACACGAATATAAAGATAGCATGCCAAGATGAGGGGAAAAAATAAATATGAGCAAATGAAAGAATAATAACCATGAAAACAAATAAAAAAGACATAAATGCAGGAAGCTCAAAACACAAAAATAGAAAAAATAGTTGAGAATACACTAGAGGATGTTCTCTTCTGCATCCTCAAGGCATAGACATAGGGATGCTATAGACTTTTCTTTTTCATCACCAGGAGTCTTCCCTTTTTTCTTGTTTTGAAGCTTTCAACAATTCATGATTTCATGATCCTTCCTTTTGTTGTAGTTGCAGTGAATGTTTGAACTACTCTTAGACTTTGACTTGCCTCCTCTGCCTGAACCAGATTGAACTCGAGAGTATAAAGCTGAATTTTCAGCAATACTTGAGCATGACGACTTCTTACAGATATCATCTGAGAGTAATGCTGCAGCGTCCTCTTCCATATTCAAAATATTCTTAATGTAGGTGAGAGTAGTGACCATGCCCTTGTAGGACTTTGAAAGTGAGTTTAGAAGAACAACTGTCTTGTCCTCTTCCTCCACCTTGATATCCATGCTGAGACATTCTGCTAATAGTTTATTCAAACTATTCAGGTGATCATGTAGAGAGCAACCCTCCTTCATGCTCAACTTGTACAATAGCTGCTTGAGATAGATGCGGTTCGGGAGAGACTTCATCATACAAATACTCTTCAACTTTGCCCAAAGACCAGAGACATTCATCTCTGAAAGAACTCCATACATCACATCGTCATGTAAGCAAAACTGTATGGTGGACAGAGCTTTGAGATCCAAATCCTCCTGCATGCGATCGATAACCTCAACATCCTTATGAGCCTTCCCCAATAGGACAAAGTGTAAGCCTTCCTTGATCAGTAAAGCTTTGACCTTGACCTGCCACAGATCAAAATTGTGCTTCCCATCAAACTTCACAATTTCAAACTTCACACTGGTTGTTGAAGATGCCAGAGAAATCAACTTGAAAAATCTGTACTGAAACTGAACTTCAAGGTGACTTGATTAATTCACGGATCAAGATTGGGAAGATAAGGAGCAAACTAATGTCGTCACCTACCGTTGACCAAACTCGAAACAGAACGTTCAATCAATCACCGATCGAATCTGGCTCTGATATCACTTGTTATGAAAACAACTCTCATAGATATTTTCAGATCCAATTAATAATCTAACGACAAAAATCAGTGTGGTTACGAAAGGCGATATGAGCAAGCCACAAACAAAAAAAGTAGAAAAAACCACAATCAAAGAACACAAAAATTTAAAGTGGTTCCCCGAATTTTGGGTACGTCCACTGTGCAGACAAAAAAATTCTCCTTTACTGATAAATACACGGCTACAATGAGAGTTAGAAAGTGAGAGATCGGTATTGCTCTACGAGAAAGACAAAAAAAATATCACTGTCCTTCCTCAAATCTGTCGACAATGCCCCCTTCTTCAAAGATACTGACAATCTCACTCCTCCAAGATTCGGCCGAGAGTGGCAACAACATATAAAAAGACGAACGAGCACTGTTGTGGCCGAGGAAGAAAAAACCGCGTGAAGAGGGACCTGTGCTTCCCATGGATTTTCCGCGAGACCTTCTGCCGAAGAGCACCACCGCAACGGAAAGAAAACGTGCGATCGACACCTGCTTGTCCGAATGCATTCAAAGGGAAAATCGACACGTCTATTTATAAGCATGAACTAAGCCCTAATCAAACCGGGTAGAGGGGGGTCGACTATATGCATTAAAAAGGAGATCAATCACCTACTATTTGTGTTCCTTCATCAATGGGAAATTGAAAGTTCCCAAAAACAAAAATATTGCTTAGATATTGGTTTCAAGGATGAAACAACTAATGGTGCGGTTTCCATTATAAGAAAATTTTATGCGCGGGTAACACACAGTTCAAATAATATTTAAAGTTAAATTATATTTACAAATCAAATAATTATATATGCTATTTTTATACCAACATATTCTGTGCAAATAGCTAGCCCTAATTGGTCTGCAGACCCCTCTTTCCCTTGAAAAATGCAGAACGTTATTGATTCCCTGCATCTATTAGCACCTAGCTGCATCTCGTTGTATTCGCCACTCAGTAACAAAATCCAGTAAAACTATGCTTGAAAGGAAGCTTGTAGAGGACCAGCGGTCATAATCTGTCTTGCCAAACATACATTATTGTTGCGGACTAACTCGATGTCCCGGTCGGACCGGATAAACTTGAACCGTCTTAGCTCGCGGAGCGGTCGAGCGCGCACACAGTCAATGAAATTGAACAGTAGACACAAGTCTTGATGACGTGGAAAATTCTCTTAAATGGGTAAAAAACCACGTGACCGGGTCTGTGCCGGTCAAATTCCACTAGCTCTTGATATTTACAGTGTACTGAGTGAATCGGGGCGACATGTCGCTTCCGTTACAACTTGAGGGGAGAGAGAAAGACTGTAGCTTCCTGCGGGCAACAGGCTGCTCCGCGGAAGTGACTCCGACGAGGGAATGTGCGGGATGCTTCTGGCGCGCGCTCGGGGCGGCGCGCGCTTGCTGGCTTCGATTGTCTTCTTCGTTCGGCTTTCTCGCGGTCTTGGACGTCCCTTTGCTGACAGTGCGCTGGTTGGGTGCATATAGCCGCCGGTAGCTGCTGGTGGCCGCTGGTGGCCGCTGGTGGCCGCTGGTGGCCGCTGGTGGCCGCCGTTGGATGTTGGTGGCTGGCGGTGGTTCACGGCGAGCGGAGGCCGACTTGGTGGAGGAGGCAGGAGAGCTCTTGCCTGAGAAAGAGGAAGAAGAACCAGAGACGAGAAAATGTGAGAAATGAGGAACCCCTGGGGGTCTTTTATAGCCTCCACGGGAGGATCATGGCGGGCCCCACCACTAAAGTGGTGGGTAAGTGGGTGGTTACCCACGGATCGGATGGCTACGGAGGCCGCATCACAATCAGACGGTGGAGGCACGAGCGGCGTGCCACCGGCCGGTGGTAGTCGGCGGGAGGCGGCTGGCGGCGAACGGCGGCGGGCGGTGGGCGGGCGGCGGGCGGTGGGCGGCAGCGGGCGGGCGACAGTGGGCGGGCGGCAGCGGGCGGGCGGCAGCGGGCGGGCGGCAGCGGGCGGGCGGCGGCGGCGGGCGGCCGGCGGTGGTTCCCTCCTTTTGTGATGGGAGAGGGATTAGTGGAGAGATAAAAGGGGAAGTGGGCCCTCCCACTCTCTTCCCACCATGATGGGGATCATGGGGAGTGGGTTGACCAGTCAACCCCATGATCCCCTCATTTGGGACGGCTATGTGCACCCCAATGCTAAAGAAATGGGTTAATCCCCATCAATTGCCCCTCAAATCCTTGTTGTTGAGGAACAAAGTGAATAAACAAATTAGGATTTTTTCCTCACCTCCCTCCTCCTTGCCCCCAGGACTTCTTCCGGAGAGAAGGCAGAAATGACGGAGAGGGGCGCTTCGAAGGAATGCACGTGAATTTCATGAAGGGAGAGACGTCTGGTGACAGCGTCGAGCGGTGTCAAGAGCGGTGTTCGCCTCGGCAGAATCGAGGCGCGTGGCCGGGGAAACACCCCTAGCCTCCCGTGGCCACGCTTGCGCTTAAAGGGAAGGCGGCGGGCAGCGTGCATGGCCGGCCACGGGTGCAGGTGCGGGCGCGCCTGGCCGCGCGGTGGCCGGCGCATGACTGTCCGCGCACGAGGGAGCGCGACTGCCCGCGCACGAGGGCGCGCGGGTGCGCATGCGACCATGCGCGGGTGCGTGCGCGACCATGCGCGGGTGCGCGCGCGACCATGCGCGGGCGCGGGTGCGCGCGACCATGCGCGTATGCGCGCGCGCGCGACCCGACGCGCGGGCGCGCGTGCCCCGGCGTGCGAGCGCGCGGGTGCCCGCGCGCGCGACCCTGCGCGGGTGCGCGCAGGGTGCGCGCGTGCGCGACCCCACGCGTGTGTACCGGCGCGCGCGTGCACGTGCGAGACCCTGCGCGCGCGAGGGCACAGGCGCGTGCGAGGGAGAGGGCGCAGGCGCGCGCGACCCTGCGCGCGGGTGCGCTCGATGGTGCGGGCGCGCGTGACCCTGCGCGCGGGTGCGCGCACGCGCGACCCTGCTGCTACGGGTGCTTGCGTGCGACCCTGCGCGGACCCGGCGCGCGGGTGCGTGTGCGCGACTTTGACCTTGCACGCGGATGGGAGCGCTGTACGTGAGCTATACATTTGGACTTTGGGCGCGCCGTACGTGAGCTATACATTTGGACTTTGCGCGCGCATGACGCGATATGCCCAGTCGCCCTTATTGCGCGCGCAAAGTGCGTGGCATGCGTCATGTACATGAGATGTGATGTGCACGATGCATAACGGGAGTCGCATTCGCGATGTATGCTGCGTACGCGATATGCGCAAGTTGTAACCTGCAAGACACACTAAGCGCCCAAGGGAAGAGATTGCTGAGATGTGGAGCTTCTGTTGCCCCCCGAGTGTATCACGGAGTACTTCTTGTATAAGGTCGGAAGGGGAAACTTGTTGTGGCGATATATAGGGACGCGTACACAGCGCCTCCGTTCTTATCGTGGCCGAATGATACCTCGGTTGGTGAGGTTCATGTTATTTTACGTGAGTTTGACATGCATCGTCGTTCTATACGAGATTGGCTCGCGGCTCTTGCTTGTACGAGATTGACTCATGACTTTGTTTGGCGCAGTTTTGTGACTGCGGCTTGGCTTGCGCGAGGGTTGCTCACAACTTAGGTTGCGCGAGGGTTGCTCGCGACTTAGCTTGCGCGAGGTTTGCTCGCGGCTTAGGTTGCGCGAGGGTTGTGCGCGACTTAAACTGCGCGAGGGGTGCTCGCGGCTTAGATTGCGCGAGGGCTGCTCGCGGTTTAGATTACGCGAGGGATGCCTTCGACTTAGCATGCGCGAGGATTTCCCGCAGCTTATATTGCGCAAGGGTTGCTCGCGGTTTAGTTTTCACGAGAGTTGCTCGCGACTTAGATTGCGCGGGGGTGCTCGCGGCTTTGCTTGTGCGAGGGTTGCTCGCGACGTAGGTTGCGCGAGGGTTGCGTGCGACTTAGGTTGCGCGGGCAGTTGCTCGTGGCTTAGGCTGCGCGAGGGTTTCTCGCGGCTTTGCTTGCGCGAGGGTTGCTCGCGGCTTAGGTTGCGCGAGGGTTACGCGTGACTTAGGTTGCGCGGGCAGCTGCTCGCGGCTTAGGCTGCGCGAGGGTTACTCGCGGCTATGCTTGTGCGAGGGTTGCTCGCGGCTTAGGTTGCGCGAGGGTTGCACGCGACTTAGGTTGCGCGGGCAGCTGCTCGCGGCTTAGGCTACACGTGGGTTACTCGCGACTTCGATTGCCCGAGGGTTGCTCGCGGTTTAGTTTGCGCGAGGGATACTCACGGCTTAGTTAGCGCGAGGGATGCTCGCGGCTTCTTCGTGAGGGGGCAGGCCCCCACGGTGTCGTCGGAGAGTGTAATTACTCAATCCGACCATCGGAGAACGTAGGTATTCAATCCGGGCACCAGAGAACGTATGTGCTCAATCCGGGTGCGATCGCGAGGGGGGAAGGCCCTGACGATGGTGTTGGAGAGTGTAAGTACTCCATCTAACCATCGGAGAACGTAAGTGTTCAATCCGGGCACCAGAGAACGTATGTGCTCAATCCGGGTGCGATCGCGAGGGGGGAAGGCCCTGACGATAGTGTCGGAGAGTGTAAGTACTCCATCCAACCATCGGAGAACGTACGTGCTCAATCCGGGCACCGGATAACGTATGTGCTCAATCCTGGTGCTGGAGAACGTAGGTGCTCAATCCGAGTGCAATCGCGAGGGGGGCAGGCCCTGACGATGGCGTCGGAGAGTGTAAGCACTCAATCCGACCGTCGGAGAACGTAAGTGCTCAATCCGGGTACCGGAGAACGTAGGTGCTCAATCTGGATGCCGGAGAACGTAGGTGCTCAATCCGGGTGCAATCGCGAGGGGGCAGGCCCTGACGATGGCGTCGGAGAGTGTAAACACTCAATCCGACCGTCGGAGAACGTAGGTGCTCAATCAGGGTGCCAGAGAACGTAGGTGCTCAATTCGGGTGCAATCGCGAGGGGGGCAGGCCCTGACGATGGCGTCGGAGAGTGTAAGTATTCAATCCGACCGTCGGAGAACGTAGGTGCTCAATCCGGGCACCGGAGAACGTATGTGCTCAATCCGGGTGCGATCGCGAGGGGGGCAGGCCCTTGCAATGACATGACGTTTGAGGGGCAAAGTTGCTGAAGAACCTGCTTGTTCGGTTTGTAAACACAGTTTTACCTTAAAACAAATATGATATTGTACTTGGAAATAAACTTGGTTTGCGTGAGCCTGAGCTCATAACTTTTACTGTTCTAAAGTGACAAAAACAAGATGATGGAAAAAGCAGACGATTAATACCATTAATAAAAGATAAAAATGCGAAGGGATAGATGCGACGCAAATTCCGGGTTACATGTATGTTGTAGAGGGTCGTCCTGCGTCGGGGAGAGCGTCCGTCCTAGGTATTCATTGCTGGGGATCCGGCGATGGTCTCTATGTTGCCCACCATCTGTCTTCCTCCACCGTTTCCTTGTGCTGGGATCTGTTGCTGTCTTTGCAAAAATCTCCCGAGGAGCCCATGGCGAACAAGACGTTCAATTTCATCTTTGAGACCGGCGCACTCTTCAGTGTTGTGACCCATTGCGCGGTGGAACTCGCAGTATCTTGTCTAGTCTGCCTTAGGGTTTGGTCGCGATGCTCTTGGTCGTTGGAAGGCCGGATAATTCTGAATGACGTACATCACATTTGTGCAGGTGGTATTCAGAGGGCTGTATTCCTGAAATGGATGTTGCCCCCCATTCCTTAGAAGGTCTCGTTGACGGCTATTGCGGCGACGCTCACTCTGGTGTCGTTCTTCTTGTCTTGTGAGAGTTGGTCCCTCTTCTTTCTTCCTTTTTTGTCCTCCTCTAAACTACTGTTGGTGCGCTTCAATAGCTTCGTCGGCTGCTATCTGGGCCTCGACCCGATGAACGAGATCTGGATAACTGGGCACGGTCTCCCTCATTAGTGCTGAATAGAAGCCGCTAGGGCGGAGCCCGCCAAGGAAGACGCCTCTGAGAAGCTCGGGGTCGACGCATGGAATTTGATGTGCCTCAGAGGTGAAGCGGTGAAAGAAGTCCTTGAGGGACTCTCCTTCATTTTGTCGAATACCTGAAAGGTGAGATGGATCGCGAACGATTCTCCGATTTGCGATGAACTGATTAGTAAATTGCCTGGTCAGCTCTACAAAGTTGGTAATGGTGTCAGCTCTTAGGGAATGGAACCATGTACGAGCCTGTCCTTTGAGTGTTGCTGGGAACACTTGACATAACAACTGGTCTGGAGCATTGTAAATCCTCATGATGGTGGTGAAGTGGTTGATGTGTTCCAGTGGATCATCAGTCCCGTCAAACGTCTCGATGTTTGGAAGCTTGAATCCAAGTGGAATGGGATGATCGAGGATTTGTGGCGTCAAGGGGGAGCCTTGGCAGAGCGGTCGGTGAGCCTGAAAGTCTCTTCTTCCAGCCTGGCGGTATTCTTCGGCTATAACTTCCCGAATTTTCTCCCGAGTAAATCTTTCGAGAGGAGAGGGGTGAATGTTGCCGGAGAGGTAGTGATGAAGATGATCTGCTCTTACTCCTCTTTGAGCTGGGTGAGTGAAGCCGGCGGCGTCAGAATAATCCTCGGGCTCTTCCTGGACCCTTTCTGGGTTTGATTGCAAA
This sequence comes from Platanthera zijinensis, assembly GCA_039513925.1. Lineage (NCBI taxonomy): Eukaryota > Viridiplantae > Streptophyta > Magnoliopsida > Asparagales > Orchidaceae > Platanthera > Platanthera zijinensis. The sequence goes on along the minus strand of CM077094.1, from coordinate 154,034,714 downwards.
GGAGGATTTGCTGGGGCTGGCGGCATCGGGGGAGCAGGAGGTGCTCCAATGTTTCAGAGTAATGCAGACATTTCCGTTTGTTGTTCTTCCATTTGGCGGACGCGCCCCTCCAGTGCGATGACGGGGGCGAAAGCTACTTCGACAGTCAGTGGCACGCCCACTAGTAAGTGGGATCGTGCTGGTTTTATGTGTCCGCCAAGTGCGGATCCTTCAGTGGTGCAAGTACTTCTCTTCGGCATGGAATATGAGCTTTGGAAGCGGTAAAGATGAGTGACTTGTCTTCTGAAGGATGTTGGGAATGTTTCCTACAGATGGCGCCAAACTGTTGCGGACTAACTCGATGCCCCGGTCGGACCGGATAAACTTGAACCGTCTTAGCTCGCAGAGCGGTCGAGCGCGCACACAGTCAATGAAATTGAACAGTAGACACAAGTCTTGATGACGTGGAAAAACCCCTTAAATGGGTAAAAAACCACGTGACCGGATCTGTGCCGGTCAAATTCCACTAGCTCTTGGTATTTACAGTGTACTGGGTGAATCGGGGTGACATGCCGCTCCCGTTACAACTTGAGGGGAGAGAGAAAGATTATAGCTTCCTGCGGGCAACAGGCTGCTCCGCGGAAGTGACTCCGACGAGGGAATGTGCGGGATGCTTCTGGCGCGCGCTTGCTGGCTTCGACTGTCTTCTTCGTTCGGCTTCCTCGCGGTCTTGAGCATTCCTTTGCTGACAGTGCGCTGGTTGGGTGCTTATAGCCGCCGGTAGCTGCTGGTGGCCGCTGTTGGCCACCGTTGGATGCTGGTGGCTGGCGGTGGTTCACGGCGAGCGGAAGCCGACTTGGTGGAGGAGGCATGAGAGCTCTTGCCTGAGGAAGAGGAAGAAGAACCAGAGACGAGAAAAGGTGAGAAATGAGGAACCCCTGAGGGTCCTTTTATAGCCTCCAGGGGAGGATCATAGCGGGCCCCACCACTAAAGTGGTGGGTTAGTGGGTGGTTACCCACGTATCGGATGGCTACGGAGGCTCCATCACAATCGGACGGTGGAGGCACGAGCGGTGTGCCACCGGCCGGTGGTAGTCAGCGGGAGGCGGCCGGCGACGAACGACGGCGGGCGAATGCGGGAGGCGGGCGGCGGGCGGTGGGCGGCAGCGGGCGGGCGGCCGACGGTGGCCGGCGGGCGGCCGGCGGTGGTTCCCTCCTTTTGTGATGGGAGAGGGATTAGTGGAGAGATAAAAGGGGAAGTGAGCCCTCCCTCTCTCTTCCCACCATGATGGGGATCATGGGGAGTGGGTTGACCAGTCAACCCCATGATCCCCTCATTTGGGACGGCTATGTGCACCCCAATGCTAATGAAATGGGTTAATCCCCATTAATTGTGACGTTTTTGATGAATCTTAACGGAGCAAATAAGCCATGCCAAACGAAACGAAAGTGTCATGTTTATTTGGTATTTTTAGGTGTGCAAATAACACATATGAGTGTGTTTCTAAAGCACCCAAAAATGCCAAAATATAGCCTCTCCGTAGTGAAAAAGACAAGGCCAGTAATATAATCATAATACTTTGAACTAATAGAGCGAAATTTCTTGTTTTCTTCGAGTTAAGAATTTCTATAAAAACTTGCGCTAAAAATTCGTAGGATATATCGTTGTTGTGCAATGTATTTATTAGATATATATATTTTTAAATAAAAATAAATATGTTGCGGGGATAGCTCAGTTGGGAGAGCGTCAGACTGAAGATCTGAAGGCCGCGTGTTCGATCCACGCTCACCGCATATTATTTTAAATTTTTAATATATTTATAACATCAGGTAGCCCATAAACAGATATCATTAGCGGCAATTGGGCAAAGGGTAGTATAGAGAGCAAGTCAGCACTAGTGAAATAAATTATTTAATCTCTCAAATTCTATCTCTTTTTTTGCTTCTGTATTGTGATAATGTACATTTTAAGCTTCTTTTCAGCTTAGCCATTCAAATTAACTTACTGGGTTCACGGGCGAATATGAAAATTTCAACGGGCTCGGTCTTGCGTGATTCCGAGTCCGTTTGAGCTCCCAATCATGCGCCGAAACACCAGTATCCCTGGGTGCGCATGCCGTGTTGTGCCCCTCCGTTGCACAGGTCGCGCCGCGCCCCACCATACATGCGGGCTGCTGAGCATGCGGATTGTTCCGTGCGGCAGCTGCCGTGCGGATTACTTCCGCGCAACAGATGCAACGCAGAGCCCTTCCGTGCAGCAAATGCCGTTCCCCAACCCCAAAGCGGGGCCCATTTCAAGTCCCCCATTGACACTAGGGCGCTGATTTGGTCAGCGCACCTGGGGCAACGATCCCCTATTGGGGAGGGCTGCACACTCCCCAACATGGAAGTGCATCGCGACAATTGCCGCACCTCCCCAACAAAGAGTGCAATCCCCAGTGGGGTAGTTGCCCGACGACTGCCGTGCAGGGTACATTTAATTGTCGCATGTACCTCCGCCCTTCTCCGGCGCTATTGCCGGTTCCTCTTGTGTAGCGCCCGCCGAAGCGCATACCACCACACCGTCATCATGACCGGAACGCCTCCGTGCTTGCGATGCGCTCACAACGCCTATGCGCTCCCGACCCGCTCACAACACTTCCGCCCTCCCGGCATGCTCACAACACTTCCGCGCTCCTGGCGCGCTCACAACACTTCCGCGCTCCCGGCGCGCTCACAAAGCTTCCGTGTTCACGACACACTCACGACACCTCTGTGCTCACGACGCTCTCACGGCGCCTCCGCGCTCACGACGCTTATGACGCCTCCGCGCTCAGGATGCTCTCATGATATCCTCGCACACCCTCGTGCATGGAATTCCTTTTAGGAGGGTGCTGTAATTCACCTTCTTTGTCAATTGTGTTCACAATGTTTGCAGGACTATTCAAGTTCAACGACATCACCGTCGCCGCCGGTCCTGCCCGAACTGTCCGGAGGGCAAAATCATCGTATCCACAAAAATGTCGATCAATGTGCTCCCAATCGAGAAATGTGATTCGTCCGCCCGATAATTATGGTGGTTTTAACGGCGTAATTACCAAGCCGCACATGTCAAAAGCTATACAAGGAGCCCAGAGACTTCATTTGAGGACATCTTCCCTTCATCATTAGAGAGATCTCCTTTAGAGTTCTCTTTGAGTGTTCTCAGATTCACTCAAAGATCTCCTTCGGCCCTCAAAGATCTCCCCCTTCGAAGATCTCCTTCGAATACGACTCAAAGATCTCACTTCGGCCTTCGAAGATCTCCTTCGAAGGCGGCTCGAAGTTCTCATTTCCGCATCCCACTAAACTCTCATTGTAACGAGTGGTGACCTATCACCCTCGAGAATTCAACTGTTTGTAACGCTCAAAGAAATGGTGCATTTTTGTCCACGATCAAATCCTTCTTGTCAACTCTTATTTTTCTCCAAGTCTGTTTGCGCGCTCGGCTCACTCTCGTGCTGAGACTGTTCAATTCGGCCGATCTATAAAAGCGTCGAACGACCCACAACAAGACTTGAGAATTTCGATTTTCGACCCGCCGGCGTAGCCGGCCCATACTAAAACCTTAGAATGAATCATGGTGCATTGAAAAAGATGAAGACAAATATTTAATCCCCTTTCTAAATTCAGGGTTCCTATAATTTTCCCATGATAAGACCTACAACAAAGAATATTAAGTACATTGATTTTGTCTTAAACAATGGAAACATATAACTTTGATGACACAAGATTAAACGGGGACTGGGAATAAGCATAAAATGTTATCTTAGATGCGAGCGCACATGCACAATCTGTGGGTGAGCACTAGCAAAGCTCACCCCAAATCTCTTTCAGTCTGAGGCTTCGTTTGGGGGGACTTATTTCCACCGGTCAAGCGGTTACGGCCGCATGAATCAAACCTTAATTAAGGTGGTTTGATTCATGCGGACGTAACCGCTTGACCGGTGGAAATAAGTCCCCTCAAACGGAGCCTGACTTCCTTCCCCCTAATTTGAACTCGACGCACGCATGCTGATCTCTTCTTGCTTTGCTACATCTCACGCATGCTGATCTCTTCTTGCTTTGCTACATCTCAACCCACAGTCTACATCTCCATGCAAGGCACGAGTATATATTTTCTTGAGACCTAGTTTTTCTCTTTTTCCCGTGTGAGTGCAGCCACAAGTCATCCAGAGAGAAGAGGAAGGGTTTCTTTCTCTAGAAGATAAACTTCTCTTTAAAAGTTCCAGCGTCTCTAATCTTTGTTTATCACCGTTCTTGATTCTATCACGTAGTTGTCGTCAAGGACTACGCCGCTATGTGATCGGTTTGCCGTGGTGATACTTTGTGGAGAGGCTAAATAAGGCTTTGAAGGTTTTGTGCGAGGTTAGTCTGTCCCGTATTTCTAGATTTTCGTTTTCATTTCGGCTCGATTTTATACAATCATGCATGTCTTGGAGTATGTCCGTATGCTTGACTATGCGGCTGTAGTGGACTTATATCTTCTTGATTTCAAGCATTTCCTGCAAGTTATTTCAGGTGTTTTCTCCAATTGAAGAAATTTTCACATGGTATTAGAGATGAGTTCCGATTTTCTCGATTTTTTTGGCAGTGTTTACTGTTAATGTGATTGAGATGAATGGTATACAAAAATGGAAGATGCAAGTGGACTTGCTCGTGGTCTTGAGATTGAGTTGCTTACACAGACAGATTTCAAGAAGTGAAAATCATGTATGGAGAGTACTTATTTGCTGGGAGTGGGCCTATGAGAGGTTGTTGGCGGTGATGAACATGAGGAAGTGGTTGCACCGGGGACAATGATCCGACGGTGAGAACATGGAAGAAGACAAATGCGAAGGCCGAGTTCACGCTCAAACGGGGTATATCTCTAGACTTGTTTGATCATATCATTGGGTGCAAGTCGGCTTCGATGATTTGGGCATCTTTAGGTGAATTTTTGACAAAGAATAATGTCACTAGGTTGCAATTTCTAGAGAATGAGTTGGTGAAGGCTAATCAGGGAAAATTGTCGATTTCAGTTTGTTATCGAAGATGAAAAATTTATGAGCGGAGATATTGACGTTGGATCAAGATGAGCTGATCTCGAAGTCCAGGTTGAAACAACATATTATTCGTGGTTTGAGGAAGGAGAATTAATGTGCCATTTATCACTTCAATGCAAGGATATGTCGTCAGCTCTCCTTGGTCGAGTTGGAAAATATGTTGGCTTCGTAGGAGAGTCTTGCAAGGTAGATGTCTACTTGCTCTATTTCTGAAGTAGAGAGTGAAGTCCTATTCTCAGGAGACAGAAGGAAGAAGAACACAGGTGAAGGGCCTTCTACCTCATCATAGGGGGATGAAGGAAAATTTCCTCCTAGGAATGATGGAGGATATAAAGTACCAAAATGTTACTTTATAATATACTAGGTCACTTTAAGAGAAATTGCAAAAGGTGAATTTAAAGCTAGGGTACATAGTAGAGAAAGGATAAGGATCCAAAGATGAAGAAGTGTGGGGGAATTATTTCTTGGGGGAGATGGAGGTGATGCCGATGGGTGTCTTGACCTATATTAATACACAAGATGATTGGATTGTTGATTCTACGTGTGATCATCACCTCACCAGCGATGAATCAATGTTATTTTTCCATTCAGAATTATGATGTGAATGATGTAATTATGACAACAAATGATTCTATAAATATATTGTAGAAGGAGGGGGTGTAACATCCCAATTTTGTTTTAGGGTTCTATAAGCTTTCTGCACCCAAGGTAGCCTACTGAACTAGGGTGAGCCTCTAAAACCCTAGAAGGTATAGTCTTAATGTGATCAAACCTAGATTGACCTTATGCAATCATGACCAATCTACCCTTCAAGGTGTGTACACTAGGTCTTGTCCATGCTCTATTAAGCTTAAGGTGATCTATGAGGATCATATAGGTGCTTTGGACTTGGTGAGTGAACGTAGGTCGCTAAATGCCATTCATGATGTGACACATCACCTAAAGTCATCACTAAGTCAACTCGAATAGAATTTGATTATTCATGCCACTCTAGCGAACACTTAGGCTTGGTTAGACCTTTATGGACTCAAGTCACCTTGTGGTGGGGTCAAGCCATCAAAAAGGTCAAAGTTTGACCATGAAAAGTCAAACACAAGCCCTTAGGGTTTGAGTTGAATAAACTGGGCCCAATTGAGTCTAAACCCAGCTAACCCACACAATCAACCTCCATAAGGTGTGTCCCATCGTTTGTATGGTTGAGAAGGAATTTTGAGGAGAGAGAAGGAGCCAACCATGACAAACCGTCAAATGTGTGAAGGAGAATCATAGTTGGCGGTTATAAAGGAGTTTTATAACTTCATAAAGCCCCAGAGCCCTCATTACTTCTTCCTGAACCTTTTCAAAACAAGAGAGTAGAGTGGAGGGCACCGCCGGCGACTGGGGAGCAAAAATAGGAATTGTGCCGCCGAAAACATCGCCATGCCGCCGCAACTCTGTACAACATCGAAACTCTCCTCTCAGGTATACATTTAAATCCCCTTAGTGCATAGATCATAAAGGAGGTTTAACATGAGGTCTCCAACCACCAGAGCACCTATTTCCCGGCCACTCGAGCCTTCGACCATCGCACAATGTGTGGGAGCATTCTAGATCTCTCCGAGATTCACTATGTAACACCCCAAAATCTCATTGAGCTGTAGACTGGGCAACACAGCTAGGGACACAGGCGTCTCCAAGGCCGTGTCCTTCTCTGTGTACTCGAGTGGGTCTCGAGTGGGTCTCGAGTGGGGCATACAGCCTGTGACACGGGCGTGTCCGGGGCCGTGTCCTGTGAGTTCGACGAAATGATCTCGATGAAATGCAGTCGACGATCCTCGAGAGACAAGTCGGTTGGGCACACGACCTGTGACATGGGCGTGTCAATGGTCGTGCCCTTCTCTGGTTGCGGCCAGGTTTGTGAGGGTTGCTAAACACGGGCTGGACACGGGCGTGTCCAAAGCTGTGTATGACACACAACCTGTGATACGGGCATGTCCTGGTCTAGGAGAGTCGGTTCCTTTGTCGCTTAAGGCACACGACCTGTGACACGGGCGTGTCACAAGCCGTGTTCAGCCCAGGAAATTGATTTTTCAGGGTGGATCGTTGCCGTTCATTTCCTTAAATTAGGATCCGACGGTCCAGAGGTCTTCCTGCTATTATAAGGCCGAGAGTTGAGGGATAAACTCTCATTTATCTTTGTCCATTCTCTTTATAAAGAGATAGAGAGAGGGGAGAGCAAGGAAGAAGGAGGAAGGAGGAATCCGGCTGCCGGTGGAGCTTCAGAGCCCCGAATCACGAGCCAAGTCCAGATCTGTGGAGGCAAGGCCGTTGCGGTGCTTTTCATCCGGCTAGTTTTCCATGGCTCCAAAGCGATCGTCAAGGGTAATTATCTCCTTCTTGTACAAGCGAAGTCCTCCTTTATGCATGTGCATAGAATCCTCCACCAAGAGGTGGAAAGCAAAAGTGATTCCAGTGGATTGATAGTTGATATCCCCGGTTGAGTCTGCATCTAGATCCGAAAATGCGTAGTACGGAATAGACATGCTGTGTGAAGCCCATCCAGACGGTTAGTCTGGATTGGTGATATTAATATTGCGAACCGGAGAATACTCCGTGTATGAAATGAGTATTATACGGAGTTTGTGAGAGTACCTATGAATTATGAATTCTTTCATACCTAGGAAGCTCTGTGTGAGCTCCTTGTGTTATATGTGCTGCGTGAATTGTATGCTTTGCGTGAGCTGTGTGCTGAACCAGAAAGCGGCTCTGCGTGAGTTGTGTGCTGAACAGGAAAGGGAAAGCCGACCCGTGTCAAGATGTGCACTATTGATAAGTTGAGCAACGGGAAAGTGCTTACCTGTACCTGCGTTGTGAGAGATCGATTGGTGAAAATGCAATGGGGGGCTTCGGGCAGAATCCCGGGTTGTTACATTAATATGGTAGGTCAATCTAGGTACCTGCGTTGTGAGAGATCGATTAGTGGCAATGCAATGGGGGGCTACGTGCCAAATCTCGGGTTATTACACTACTGTGGTAGGTCGATCTAGAATGCTCAATTATTGTCGTGAGGTTAACACCTCTGAGTAGGATGGGCGAGGAGGTCTCCAATATGCGTGTTGTAGTAGACTAATGCCCATAGCCAACAAGTTAAGAACCTCTAATCGGTGGTGGTACTAAGGATGATTCAGTACATCGTAAGCGTGCCCTGAGTGCACGGAGCGTCTGACACTAAGGCCGGCGTTTGTGATGATGTTGCGCGTGAGAGCACTTGTTGTGATATATAAATATATATGTTGTGATTGCGATGCATGCAGGAAAAGAACACTGCCCCGGGTAAGGGGTAGAGTCGTTATAATTGGTCAGCTGAATGCTGACTGTTGCTTTGTTTATCACCCTTGGGGTGGATGTCCATATGCAGGTGCTGATAGGTTGAATTAGATTGAGCGGGCTGAAGCCCTTGCTGCTTGTAGGCCTTTGAAGGACGTGCGAAGAATTATATTTTCATGTGTGACCGGCCTGCGTGCCGATGTATGAAACCACATCTGTAAAGAGAAACATGTAAGGTCTTAAGGCCGTGAGCGTTTGTGTATTTGTATACATTCCTGGTGATATATATAAATGTGTTATTTATATATTTAGTGGACATTCATATGATGAGTTCTTTTAAGTTAAAATCTTCCGCTAGAATGCTCTGAGTTAAGATGCGAGTAGAAAGTAATTTTGATATTCATACTTGATTTCGCCGTTTGTCTGTGAAATATGGTGTGGGGCCCCAGCCGGACCCTCTGTTATATTCCATGTGACGGATGGAGGCATTACAAATTGATATTAGAGGATAGGGTTTTGTAGGGATAACATAATTGAACTCAAGAATGTCCACTAGGAATGCAATACATGTGTTTGAGGAGCGTGAGCGTGTATATTAGACATGTTTGTCGTTATGGAATGAACATTAATAGTATTTTGTACACGTATAGGTGACGAGGAGTGGTGCGGGGAGATCGGATCCCCAATAATCTGTAGAGAGTGTGGCACCAACTGAAGCGCCCACACCTCCTCCCTCGGCGGAGATCATACATTTTTTTACTGAGGCGGTGCTTGCAATACTAAATGCACAGCATATTGGGCAGGCAAGGCCTGCAGTGGTTCCAGTACGGCTTGGTGCGAGGCAAAAGCGGGTTGAGGCTCTGATTGACGAGCATGCAGCTGATGAACAACTGAAACGATTTATGGATTTTAATCCACCTACGTTTGTAGGGGCGGGTTCCCCAACGCAGGCCGAGGACTGGCTCGCAAGAGTGAAGAGGATCCTGACAACAATCAGGACTGAGGAGGGGCAGAAAGTTACTTTAGCCACTTTCCTGCTGGAAGGAGAGGCGAGGCTTTGGTGGGATGAAGTAAGATTGCACCACTTGGCAGGCAAAGGCCTAGGGGAGATATTGATTGAGGAATTCTCAAAGTTATTTTGGGCAAAGTATTTGCCAGTGTCGCAGCAAATTTCAATGGAAAATGAGTTTTAACGTTTGGTGCAGGGTGAGAGTAATGTTGATACTTACCTGTATGAGTTTATCAGGCTGGGGCGCTATGCGGGGTGTACTTTCGCTGAAGAGGAGGGGAAGACGAATAGGTTTTATGAGGAACTCTGTGATGAGCTGGGGTTGGCGCTCCCGAGTTCGGTGAACCAAGGCTTCCAAACGTTAGTAGATAGAACCCGTGCGCTGGAGAAGGATTTGAAACAGGTGCAGGACAAGAAGAACTTGGCGATGGAAAAGCAAGAGTTCAAAGTTCCGCAGTCGGAGCAATCCGAGTTTAGGAAACGAGACAAGAAGAGGTTCAAGCCTGCTTAACAAACTTCTTTGAATGTTGCTTCGGGATAAACATATGGGCAAGGACGTGTTGAGATACGTACATATTTTAATTGTGGGAAGCATGGACATATAGCCTGTGCTTGTTGGAGTGGCCCTTTAAAGGGTGAGAAATAGACAGGTGCGTCTTATGAGGAAAAGGGCAAGACAGTTGTTGAAACCGAAAAACCGATCTCTGTGGAGTTCACCCTACGAGAAGGGGTGATCACGCACCTATTTATCTCCTGCAAGCAAAAGGACAAGAAAAAGGACAAGGAAAGGGAACAAAGGACTGACCCAAGGGCCCTACGCGGAGGACCCACCACACACGCGGAAGATCACTGAGCGCTTCCCCTCCTTAACCAAATGTCAGGCTAAGGTACCTCAGAAAGCACTAAAAGGGTAGAAGACAAGTAAGCGTCCATTCTGAGGTACCCCTTGGGTCCTATTTATAGATTTCTGAAAACGGCCTGCAAATAACCAACCTCCGCTGTTCTGAACAACTATGTGCAACCCAATGGGGTCTGCCAACAACGTAACTCCACTATTCTAGACAGATACTGGCACCCCCTTGTAGGGTTATCCTGGTAATTTGGCCTCTGGTCCCCATGGGGAAGGGGTTTCCTAACCCCCGGGTCAACCCGCAGCCGCATCGGGTGGGAGCGAGCTGGGGCGGACTCACCTTGGAGAGGCGAGCTGGGGCCGACTCGGGGCTGACCCTCCTGGGAGAGGCAGACCAGGGCTGACCCGCCTAAAAGAGGCGAGCCGGGGCCAACTCGGGGCTGACTCGCCTAGGAGAGGCGGGCCGAGGCCGACTCGGGGCTGACGCGCCTAGGAGGGGAGAGCTGGGGCCGACTCAGGGCTGACCCGCCTAGGAGGGGCGAGATGGGGCCAACTCGGGCCTGACCCACCTAGGAGAGGAGGACCAGGGCTGAACCGCCTAGGAGAGGCAAGCCGGGGCCGACTCGGGGCAGACCTGCCTAGGAGAGGCGGACCAGGGCTGATCCGCCTAGGAGAGGCGAGCCGGGGCCAAATCGAGGCTGACCCGCCTAGGAGAGGAGGGCCGGGGCTGACTCTCCCAGAAGACCTCTCAGGCCCTGAAGAGAGCGAACCGCTCCTCTGGGACCATCCACCAACTTATACTGGCGCGGGTCGGAGTTGGCTTGCTTGCCCATCTGGATCCAGTCGCCGAACATGGGGTTGTACAATAATGACAAAGTCATCTGCGTCCCGGGCGCAACCTCGAGTGTACACTCTCGAATTACAAGAGCCGCAAATCTGAAATCGTGAAGAACAGCAGCCTCGCGTGTATAATCTGGAATTACAGGAGGTGATAAAGCGGAGTATGAGGGATGCGGATGAGTGAAAATAAAATAAAGAGTGTACTTTACTGTTTTCGTGATGTAATAATGTATATGTTGTATGTATGTCAGATAATATGTTTGTTAAAGACTTGTATTTGTGCGATGCCATGGGACGAGACAAACTTCATCCTCTGAGCTCTAAACCCGAGTCGTTCTGTAAAAAGTGCAACAAAGGAGTGGTTGTGTTGGCGTCTATAATTGAGCTAAATTTTGAGACGAAATTTCTTTAAGTGGGGGAGGATTGTAACACCCCAAAATATCATTGGACTGTAGACTGGGTAACACGACCAGGGACACGAGAGTGTCCAAGGCCATGTATTGCTCTGTGTACTCGAGTAGGTCTCGAGTGGGTATCGAGTGGGGCATACGGCCTGTGACACAGACGTGTCCAGGGCTGTGTCTTATGAGTTCGACGAAAATATCTCGATGAAATACAATCGACGATCCCCGAGACGCAAGTCGGTTGGGCACACGGCCTGTGACACGGGCATGTCAATGGCCGTGTCCTTCTATGGTTGTGGCCAGGTTTGTGAGGGTTGCTAAACACGGGCTGGACACGGGCATATCCAAAGCCGTGTCTGGCACACGGCCTGTGACACGGGCGTGTCACATGGCCGTATCCTGGTCTGGGAGAGTCGGTTCATTTGCCGCTTAAGGCACATGACCTGTGACACGGGCGTGTCACAAGCCGTGTTCAGCCCAGGAAATTGATTTTCAGGTAAGATCGTGACCGTTCATTTCCTTCAATTAGGATCCGACGGTCCAGAGGTCTTCCTGCTGTTATAAGGCCGAGAGTTGAGGGATAAACTCTCATTTATCTTTGGTCATTCTCTTTCTAAAGAGATAGAGAGAGGGGAGAGCAAGGAAGGAGGAAGGAGGAATCCGGCCGCCGGTGGAGCTACAGAGCCCCGAATCACGAGCTGAGTCCAGATCTGTGGAGGCAAGGCCGTTGCGGTGCTTTTCATCCGGCAAGTTTTCCATGGCTCCAAAGCGATCGTCAAGGGTAATGATCTCCTTCTTGGACAAGCGAAGTCCTCCTTTATGCATGTGCATAGAATCCTCCACCAAGAGGTGGAAAGCAAAAGTGATTCCAGTGGATTGATAGTTGATATCCCCGATTGAGTCTGCATCTAGATCCGAAAATGCGTAGTACGGAATAGACATGATGTGTGAATTGGATTGAGCTGGCTGAAGCCCTTGCTACTTGTAGAACCTTGAAGGCCGTGCGGAGAATTATATTTTTATGTGTGGCCGGTCTGCGTGCCGATGTATGAAACCACATCTGTAAAGAGAAACATGTAAGGCCTTAAGGCCGTGAGCATTTGTGTATTTGTGTACATTCCTGGTGATATATATATATATATGTTATTTATATATTTAGTGGACATTCATATGATGAATAATTGCAAGTTAAAATCTTCCACTAGAATGCTCTGAGTTAAGATACGAGTAGAAAGTAATTTTGATATTCATACGTGATTTCGCCGTTTGTCTGTGAAATATGGCGTGAGGCCCCGACCGGACTCTCTGTTATATTCCATGTGACAGAGGAAGACATTATAAATTGGTATCGAAGGATAGGGTTTGGTAGGGATAACATAATTGAACTCAAGAATGTCCACTAGGAATGCAATACATGTGTTTGAGGAGCGTGAGCGTGTATATTAGGCATGTTTGCCGTTATGGAATGGACGTTAATGGTGTTTTGTACACGTATAGATGACGAGGAGTGGTGCGGGGTGATCAGATCCCCAACAATCTGTAGAGAGTGTGGCACAAACTGAAGCGCCCACACCTCCTCCCTCGGCGGAGACCATACGTTTAATTACTGAGGCGGTGCTCGCAGCACTAAATGCACAACCCATTGGGCAGGTAAGGCATGCAGTGGTGCCAGTACGGCTTGGTGCGAGGCAAGAGCGGGTTGAGGCTCTGATTGACTAGCATGCAGCTGATGAGCTACTGAAATGGTTTATGGATTTTAATCCACCTACGTTTGTAGGCACGGGTTCCCCAACGCAGGCCGAGGACTGGCTCGTAAGAGTGAAGAGGATCCTGACAACTATCAGGATTGAAGAGGGGCAGAAAGTTACTTTAGCCACTTTCCTACTGGAAGGAGAGGCGAGGATTTGGTGGGATGAAGTGGAATTTTACCACTTGGCAGGCAGAGGCCTAGGGGATATATCGAAAGAGGAATTCTCAAGGTTATTTTGGGCAAAGTATTTGCCAGTGTCGCAACGAATTACAATGGAAAATGAGTTTCAACGTCTGGTGCAGGGTGAGAGTAATGTTGATACTTACCTGCATGAGTTTACCAGGCTAGGCCTCTATGAGGGATCTACTTTCGCTGAAGAGGAGCAGAAGACGAATAGGTTCTATGAGAGACTCTGTGATGAGCTGAGGTTGACGCTCCCGAGTTCGATGAACCAAGGCTTCCAAGTATTTGTAGATACAACCCATGCACTGGAGAAGGATTTGAAATGGGTGCAAGACAAGAAGAGCTTGGCGATGGAAAAGCCAGAGTTCAAAGTTCCGCAGTCGGAGAAATCAGAGTTTAGGAAACAAGACAAGAAGAGGTTCAGGCCTGCTGAACAAACTTCTTCGAATGTTGCTTCGGGAGCAACATATGGGCAAAGACGTGTTGAGACACGTACATGTTTTAATTGTGGGAAGCATGGACATATAGCCCGTGCTTTCTGGAGTGGCCCTTCAAAGGGTAAGAAAAAGACAAGTGCGTCTTATGAGGAAAAGGACAAGGCAGTGATATAGTCATCTGAGTCATCTGCATCTCGGGCGTAACCTTGAGTGTACACTCTCGAATTACAGGAGCCGCAAATCTCAAATTGTGAAGAACAGCAGCCTCGCGTGTATAATATGGAATTATAGGAGGCCATAAAGCGGAGTATGATGGATGCGAATGAGCGGAAATTAAATAAAGAGTATACTTTACTGTTTTCGTGATGTAATAAAGTACATGTTGTATGTATGTCTGACAATATGTTTGTTAAAGACTTGTATTTGCGCGATGCCGTGGGGCGAGACAAGCTTCGACCTCTGAGCTCTAAATCCGGGTCATTCTGCAAAAAGTGCAACAAATGAGTGGTTGTGTTGGTGTCTATAGTTGAGCTAAATTTCGGGACGAAATTTCTTTAAGTGGGGGAGGATTGTAACACCCCAAAATCTCATTGGACTGTAGACTGGGAAACACTGCTAGGGACACGGGTGTGTCCAAGGCCATGTCCTGCTCTGTGTACTCGAGTGGGTCTCGAGTGAGTCTCGAGTGGGTCTCGAGTGGGTCTCGAGTGGGTCTCGAGTGGGCCTCGAATGGGGCATACGGCCTGTGACACGGGCGTATCCAGGGCCGTGTCCTGTGAGTTCGACGAAATGATCTCAACGAAATGCAGTCGACGATCCTCGAGAGGCAAGTCGGTTGGGCATACGGCCTGTGACACGGGCATGTCAATGGCCGTGTCTTTCTCTGGTTGTGGTCAGGTTTGTGAGGGTTGCTAAACACGGGTTGGACACGGGCGTGTCCAAATTCGTGTCTGGCACACGGCCTGTGACACAGGCTTGTCACATAGCTGTGTCCTGGTCTGGGAGAGTCGATTCCTTTGCCGCTTAAGGCACACGGCCTGTGACACGGGCGTGTCACAAGCTGTGTTTAGCCCAGGAAATTGATTTCAGGGCGGATCGTGGCCATTCATTTCCTTCAATTAGGATTCGACGGTCCAGAGGTCTTCCTGCTGTTATAAGGCCGAGAGTTATGGGATAAAGTCTCATTTATCTTTGGTCATTTTCTTTCTAAAGAGATAGAGTGAGAAGAGAGCAAGGAAGAAGGAGGAATGAGGAATCCGGCCGCCGGTGGAGCCGCACCCTCTATTATATTCCATGTGACGGATGGAGGCGTTACACACTAGAGGACATCATAGTGGAGAGAAAGACTCCATGGTCCTCTAGGTTTTTGAGGTTGTTGCCGTCACCGAAGAAGATGATTCCAAGCGGCCATGATATGGGAAATCAATAATTAATATTTTCCGACGAGAGACGGTGGCGATTTGCCATCAGAATGCTACCCAGGAGTTCGCCGTCCTCCGGTGAGTCGACTGGTGGTGATTCTTCGCCGTGGTGATTACCAGAACAAAGTGGAAAAGTAGACCATGCCTCGGTTGATCTCCAACCGTTGATTCCAAGAGGAAGACAAAATCAAAGCCCTCCATTTCCCCGACAATGATTGGCTAACTGCGTAGGGGATCATAACTATCTGATCTAGTGTGTTTGCTGCAAAGATTATGATATGGTTGCATCACAGTCGTCAGATCTGTTTGATTTAGTCGCAACGCACTATCCGCACACCAGCTAGGAATTAATTGAATTAAAATGTAGCAATTTATTCAAATTAAACACTGTTTCTTTATTTAATTAATTTGAGGGCTTGAGGCTCTTTTTCAAAAAATGTGCCCAACATCAAACTTGTAGAGGACACTAAGAGCTTTCTAGATTGGAGTAGCACATTTCATGGTAACTATTGTAGCTCCCTAAAAGTCTATTTTACTGAGAGCAATTTAACTTTAGGGTTATAATTAAATAAAATATATTTTTCTCTCAAAAATAATTTATTTGGGATAAAATTTTATACATAGACTTTTATTATCATTTAACATCTCTGGTTAAATTATAGGTATTTCTGGAATAAATATTCATATAGTTTTTGATAATACTTGCATGTGTGACACAAATTAAATAAATGAAATATTCACTACTTATACTACTCCAAATGATTTGAAAATTTGATGGCCCCTTTGTTATGCTATAAAGCATCAGTGGTAGAATTTGGTGTCATTTGGGTGAGTAAATCTCTGGTTTTGGCTTAAACTTGATTTGACTATTATTCATCACACCGAATTATAATGAAGAATAATTATGTGAATATTACATTTATTCTAAGGCATTATTATGTATAATTTGTGTTGTAAACTTGTACTTCCAACTGCCATGTATGTTGGGAATGTGGTGGCACATAACTATGTCACTTATTTTATACTAATTTGATGAATGTGTCACATAAAGTGTCACTTTGAACACATATTTGTTGTGACAATCTGTGCACTTTGCACAAGTGATTAACACCATGATATTTGGTGTTGTGAACTCTAAAATTCCTGAGTGGTTTTCCCTTCACTTATTTTAGCCTCATTAAAATTATATCAACTTAATATTAGAAGAACGGAATACTTATTTTGCTAATAAGCTAGTTTTGCCAACCATGTATATCCTACTTGTTTCTACGCAAAAGTGATTAATTGTATTTGTTAAGCATTATATTGAGTTGGTTATATGAACTCTATGATGATCACAAACAGATAACATATTTCATGGTTTTGCTTCAATTTACTTAAGAGAAAAGATGCTATGTTCTCTCTTGATTATCATGCTAGTGCTCATGTTATAACTGTATCCATGATAAATACATGACTTTGTTTTGTACTGTAAAATTATGTGCATGCATGAGTCTCTATCACAATTGTGGTAGATATTATAATTTTGTGTCGGGTCCCTCCATCTCTCTTGAATAATACACACTGACAAGGTGTTTGAGAGGCGACTCTAAGAAGCAATGGGTCTTGCAGTAATCCTTAGCTACTTCCTAAGGCATTCTACCTCGGTAGGCTATACATTCTTGAAACTAGAGTTATTCACAGTGTTGTGCATTTAACTTGGTCATTTACTCCAACACATTACATATTTAATTCGAACACTAGGGCCTAGGATGAGTTGTTGTTACCTCTCTAGAAGAGGTGTTAACCGTATCGCTGTTGTCGTCTTGCCACTGCGATAAGGCCCGTAGGATTGCTACCTACTTAAGTAGGCTGTTGATGTCAGAATAAATCATAAATCATGTGTACATGATGATGTCTAATATGGAGCTTGAGTAAGCTCGTTGTTCACATAGTTTTACTTGTTAGTTTATATTTTCTTGAATAATGTATTATCACCTTAACCCTTATCTTATTTGGTATATGAGCGTCGTAATGAGATAAGTTATGAATTTAATGGTTGTACTCACTATGGGCCCTTATTATATGTGGTAGTATGAGCTCTCTCACATGGTAAGTTACTTTAGGTATCACTATGTTTATGTTTGTAATTGTTAACATGAATAAATAACATAATCCAATGTTTGATAACTTAATAAGTTATATGACCCTACTTGTCTTTTGCTCTAAGGAGTACCGAGAGGAGGGAGGATATTACTTAGTTATTGATAACTAATATTTTAAAATTAAACACCACAGGAGCATGTACTAGTAAGCCCGCAGTGGGTGCCTCCTCTGAGGTTCAGCCCGTACCAAGGTAGAAGGAGAGCTATTCTGACGACACCAGCATGACTTTCATGTAACACCCCAGAACTCAAAATATGTTTTTGCACAATTTGGAGTAGCAGGCTGGTAGACACGGCCTGGGACACGGGCGTGTCCCAGGGCGTGTCGGGGGTACACGGCCTGGGACACGGGCGTGTCCCAGGGCGTGTTCGATTTAAATCTCAAAGTTGGCCTATTCGGGTCAGAGCCGTACACGGCCGTGAACACGGCCATGAACACGGGCGTGTCAGGCTGGACACGGGCGTGTCGGCTGCCGTGTTCCGACCCGTGTACTGGTTTTGGAAGTCGATGGGTGCCGTGTAGCAGGGGACACGGGCGTGTCAGGTTCGACACGGGTGTGTCGAGCCCCGTGTTGTTCAGTCGGTTCCAAACCGCGTGTGCCGCTTAAGGGTACACGGCCTGTGACACGGGCGTGTCACAGGCCGTGTCAGGCAAAAAGTGGGTTTCTTGGGCAGATCTCGGCCGTTCGTTTCCTTCTATTTGGATCGTGTGGTCCATAGCTTTTCCAGCCTCTTTAAGGCCGTGGATTGAGTGGAAAGCTCATTCCACTTAGCCTTTCTTCTTGAGAAAGAGAGGAGCTTGGAGGAGAAGGAGGAGGAGGCCGGTGGAGCTTCGTCGAGCCGAATAGAGAGCCGAGTGCAGCGTTGCGGAGGCAAGGCCGCTGCGGTGGTTTCCATCCGGCTAGTTTTCTATGGCGCCGAAGCGATCGTCAAGGGTAATGATCTTTCTTCCTTGGGCAGGTGAAGCCCTTTGTTTTGCATGTGCATGGGATCCTCCATCAAGAGATGGAAACGCGGAAGTGATTCCAGCAGTTGAGTCTGCATCTAGAGCCGGAAGTCTGTAGTACGGCATAGGCATGCTGTGTGAAGCCCATCCAGACGTATGTCGGGATTGGTGATGTTTATATTGCGATCCGGAGAAGACTCCGTGTATGCATCGTTTAGCTTGCGGAGATGGTGAGGACGATGTGTTTGGTGTATAGGATGCTTTGCATAGCTCCTTTGGTTGTATGCTTGTAAGAGCTGGTTGATGGAGTGCGGACACCTCTGAGTGGGTGGGTGCGTGAGGTCTTCAACAGGGGTTTGGAGGCTTATGCCCATTTCACCAAGTGGCAATGTTAAGATCGGGTGAGCGGTCGATTGGTAGCAAAGCAGCAGGGCGAATTCCCTAGGCTTGTTACACTACGGGGGTAGGTCGACTGATAGTGCTCACGGGTTTTGGTGTGGTGCGTACCTCTGAGTGAGACGGGTGCGTGAGGTCTTCAACAAGGGTTTGGAGGCTTATGCCCGCCTACCAAGTACAAACCATAAAAGGTGCCCTGAGTGCACGGAGCGCCTGGCATTGAGGCCGGCGTTTGTGATGTTGTGTGTATGTTATATATATGTTGAAGTTGCTATACATGCAGGGAAGGAACCACTGCCCCGGGTAAGGGGTGGGGTCGTTATAATTGGTCAGCGGAATGCTGACCGTTGCTTTGTTTATCACCCATGGGGTGGATGTCCATATGCAGGTGTTGCGGGCTGATGGATTGAGCGGGCAAAAGCCCATGCTGCTGATAGGCCCTTGAAGGCCGTGCGAAGTGTTGGATTTCATGTGTGGCCGGCCTGCGTGCCGATGTATGAAATTATATGTGTTGTAAAGAGTAACTTGTAAGGCCGTAAGGCCGTGTGCGGTGTGGTTTTGTAAACATTCCTGGTTATCTATATAAATGTGATATTTATATATTAGTGGACATTCAATGGTATGAGTTCTTGCACTTAATAAGCTTCCGCTAGAATGCTCTGAGTTAGGGCTCGGTTGGTTTGGTATTACCCTGTGACCTCACCGTCTGTTTGTGGCATATAGTGTGGGGCCCCGGCCGGACCTTCTACTATACGTCATCTAACGGATGAGGTCGTTACATTTTGGTATCAGCTTTTGTCGGTCTTCCCTTCTGAATTCGTGGTCGAATTCTTTTGTGGGGTGGCGAGCACGTGTTTGTGCGACCTGCTGTAATGCTAATGAACTCAAGAATGTCCACTAGGAATGTGTGTGTGTGTGTCTATTCGGTGAGTTTGCCGTATTACCATGGAAAGTAATGCTATCTTGTTCACCTATAGGTGACGAGGAGTGGAGCTGGGCAGTCGGAGCCCCAGCGTTCGGATGAGAGTGCGGCACCACCTGAGGTGCCTACACCTCCCCCTTCTGCGGAAACGGTGCGCTTAGTTGCGGAGATGATCTTTGCTATGCTTCAGGCACAACCTTTTGGACAAGCGAGGCCCGCTGTGGCGCCAGTGCACGTTGGTGCGAGGCAAGAGCATGTTGAGGTTGGTGCGAGGCAAGAGCATGTTGAGGTTCCAGTTGCTGTGCAAGCAGTGGACGAGCAACTTAAGCACTTTATGGAATTTAATCCGCCTACGTTTGTCGGGGCAACGTCTCCAACAGAGGCCGAGGATTGGCTCTCTAGAGTGAAAAGAATCCTGGCTGCGCTCAGGATTAGTGAGGAGCAGAAAGTCCCGTTAGCCACTTTCCTCCTGGAAGGAGAGGCGAGGCTTTGGTGGGATGAGATCGAGTTGCACCAGTTGGGCGGGAGAGATCTGGGCGACATATCGATGGACGAATTTTCGAGATTGTTTTGGGCGAAATATTTGCCAATGGCGCAGAGAATTGCAATGGAAAATGAATTTCAACGTCTGGTACAGGGTGATAAGACCGTAGACGATTATCTGCATGCGTTTACCAGACTTGGTCGGTATGCGGGATCGACGTTTGCGGAAGAGGCGCGAAAGACGAATAGGTTCTATGAAGGGCTGCGTGATGAGCTGAGGTTGGCTCTCCCAAGTTCAGTGAACCAAGGATTCCAAGCATTGGTGCATACCGCTAGTGCGCTAGAGAAGGATTTGAAGCGGGTGCGGGAGAAGAAGATCGTAGCGGTAGAAAAGTCCGACTTCAAAGTTCCGCCATCAGAGCAGTCCGATTTCAGGAAACGTGATAAGAAGCGGTTCAGGCCTGCTGAACAAACTTCTTCCGATGTTGCGTCAGGAGCAACGTTAGGGCAAGAACGGGTTGAGCCGCGGACATGTTTCATTTGTGGGAGGCCAGGACATATCGCGCGATTTTGCTGGAATGGTGCGTCCAAGGGTGAAAGAAAGTCAGGTGCGTCGTATGACGAGAAGGGTAAAGCTGTGGCAGAGTCGTCTGCATCGCGGGCGCAACCGCGAATATACACTCTTGAGATGCAGGAGCCGCAAAGCTCAAATCAAGCAGAACAGCAAATCCGTGCTTTGGACTTAATGGAGGCCGCTAGACGGATTCTGCGAGATGCGGAGAAGCCGAAATAAAGTGGAGTGTGCACTTTATTTTGTGGTCTATTTTGATGTCTGTTGTATATATGTATGTATGTTTTTCTGTTTGGGACAAACAGTGTGGTGGTACGATTCCATGGGGCGAGCCAAGCTGTGGCCTCTGAGCTCTAAACCTGGATCGTTTTGGGTTGTATCGCAACAGCGTGGTTGTGTTGATACTTGTGCGTTGCGCTAAATTTCGGGACGAAATTTCTATAAGGAGGGGAGGGTTGTAACACCCCAGAACTCAAAATATGTTTTTGCACAATTTGGAGTAGCAGGCTGGTAGACACGGCCTGGGACACGGGCGTGTCCCAGGGCGTGTCGGGGGTACACGGCCTGGGACACGGGCGTGTCCCAGGGCGTGTTCGATTTAAATCTCAAAGTTGGCCTATTCGGGTCAGAGCCGTACACGGCCGTGAACACGGCCATGAACACGGGCGTGTCAGGCTGGACACGGGCGTGTCGGCTGCCGTGTTCCGACCCGTGTACTGGTTTTGGAAGTCGATGGGTGCCGTGTAGCAGGGGACACGGGCGTGTCTCAAGAATGACACGGGCGTGTCAGGTTCGACACGGGTGTGTCGAGCCCCGTGTTGTTCAGTCGGTTCCAAACCGCGTGTGCCGCTTAAGGGTACACGGCCTGTGACACGGGCGTGTCACAGGCCGTGTCAGGCAAAAAGTGGGTTTCTTGGGCAGATCTCGGCCGTTCGTTTCCTTCTATTTGGATCGTGTGGTCCATAGCTTTTCCAGCCTCTTTAAGGCCGTGGATTGAGTGGAAAGCTCATTCCACTTAGCCTTTCTTCTTGAGAAAGAGAGGAGCTTGGAGGAGAAGGAGGAGGAGGCCGGTGGAGCTTCGTCGAGCCGAATAGAGAGCCGAGTGCAGCGTTGCGGAGGCAAGGCCGCTGCGGTGGTTTCCATCCGGCTAGTTTTCTATGGCGCCGAAGCGATCGTCAAGGGTAACGATCTTTCTTCCTTGGGCAGGTGAAGCCCTTTGTTTTGCATGTGCATGGGATCCTCCATCAAGAGATGGAAACGCGGAAGTGATTCCAGCAGTTGAGTCTGCATCTAGAGCCGGAAGTCTGTAGTACGGCATAGGCATGCTGTGTGAAGCCCATCCAGACGTATGTCGGGATTGGTGATGTTTATATTGCGATCCGGAGAAGACTCCGTGTATGCATCGTTTAGCTTGCGGAGATGGTGAGGACGATGTGTTTGGTGTATAGGATGCTTTGCATAGCTCCTTTGGTTGTATGCTTGTAAGAGCTGGTTGATGGAGTGCGGACACCTCTGAGTGGGTGGGTGCGTGAGGTCTTCAACAGGGGTTTGGAGGCTTATGCCCATTTCACCAAGTGGCAATGTTAAGATCGGGTGAGCGGTCGATTGGTAGCAAAGCAGCAGGGTGAATTCCCTAGGCTTGTTACACTACGGGGGTAGGTCGACTGATAGTGCTCACGGGTTTTGGTGTGGTGCGTACCTCTGAGTGAGACGGGTGCGTGAGGTCTTCAACAAGGGTTTGGAGGCTTATGCCCGCCTACCAAGTACAAACCATAAAAGGTGCCCTGAGTGCACGGAGCGCCTGGCATTGAGGCCGGCGTTTGTGATGTTGTGTGTATGTTATATATATGTTGAAGTTGCTATACATGCAGGGAAGGAACCACTGCCCCGGGTAAGGGGTGGGGTCGTTATAATTGGTCAGCGGAATGCTGACCGTTGCTTTGTTTATCACCCATGGGGTGGATGTCCATATGCAGGTGTTGCGGGCTGATGGATTGAGCGGGCAAAAGCCCATGCTGCTGATAGGCCCTTGAAGGCCGTGCGAAGTGTTGGATTTCATGTGTGGCCGGCCTGCGTGCCGATGTATGAAATTATATGTGTTGTAAAGAGTAACTTGTAAGGCCGTAAGGCCGTGTGCGGTGTGGTTTTGTAAACATTCCTGGTTATCTATATAAATGTGATATTTATATATTAGTGGACATTCAATGGTATGAGTTCTTGCACTTAATAAGCTTCCGCTAGAATGCTCTGAGTTAGGGCTCGGTTGGTTTGGTATTACCCTGTGACCTCACCGTCTGTTTGTGGCATATAGTGTGGGGCCCCGGCCGGACCTTCTACTATACGTCATCTAACGGATGGGGTCGTTACATTTCATTACCAGTATCTTCTACAGATTTGTTTGATGAACCAGTGACTGTGAGTGTCATGGAGATAATCATTCTAGACTGACTTTACTTTTGCTTTGGGGTAATTGTTTCTGTAGCTCTTTTGTTTGGACTTAACTACTTTCTGTTTGAGATTTGATATGCGTGCATCTGTAATGACTATGTTTACTCATGTTGGTATGATACTAGTTCATGTTTAGACTTCTGTTGTACATTTGTACTCTTACTTATACTTTGATGTGGATTGTGATATTTAGCCGGCATGGTAAGCGTCATATGGTGATAGGTAGCCATGTTTTATTGAATTACCACGGGACAGTTGCACTGAGCATAAAATCTGCTCTCTAATCTTTTTGGGAGAGGGATTTTACATTTGGTATGAACCACAAGTAGAATCAACCATAAGTTGTTGTAACTTCTAGTTTTCTTTTACTAATCTCCGAGTATGGAAGTTACTAACATAAGCTTACTCAGATTCTTCGAGTTTGAGGACGAACTTCAAAAAAGCTGGTGGGCTGTTAACTTAATCATAGAATTACAACATATTTTTCTCAAAAATTTATAGTAGTTTTGTCTTTTACCATCATGCGAAACCTAACCTTACGCTAATCTCGTAGATCCCGAAAGCCACCGTTTAGGGTAATTGTGCTCTGACACCCACTACTATTCTAGTTTGTTCCACCTACACCTACAGTCCAGCCCGCTACTTCTACTCCTTTCTATCATATTGAAATGGGACAGACTCTTACAACTATCCATGAGACATTTCGTGCTTCTTTAAATTAGAGGACTGTTCAGTTATTAGTGACTCAGACAGACTGGATGAGTGTATTTAGGAGATTGTTTCCTCCATCTTTCAAGTGTACAGGGAAACCAACTCAAACAAAATAATGGTTAGATAGAGTTTAAGAGCTTCTTATGGGCATGAAATGCCCAGTTGATATAGCTGTTAATTTGGTTGTAACTTTGTTCGAGGATTATGCTTAACAGTGGTGGAGATTGGTTTATTCGTTCACTTTTTGAGGACGTTTTCTCTCAAACATTGGTTGGGAGGAATTCTTTGATGTGTTCTTGGATTACTTCATTCTTGCTGTGGATAAAGAAGAGTGCAATAAAGATTCCTTCACTTCCGTCAAGGGAACCTCTCAGTGATGGAGTATCAATGAGAGTTTTTTCATATGGATCGCTTTGCGGGAAACCATTTTCTTACTGATCGTGGTGCTGTGAAGCGCTTCTATCAGGGACTGCGAGACTCTTTGAGGCAACCACTCATCATGGATTCTCATACAAATTTCATGAACATCATGGAACTAGCCAATGATTTAGAGGCAGACCAGCTGGTAATTCAGAGTCGGAAGAAGAGATCCGGAGAGGCCTCCGCACAACCAACAATAGAACAGAATCCTGATAGGAAGTTTCCTCGCGACCATAATAGATTTTGAGGAGATCGAAAGTCTGGAGGACATGATCGATCTCAAGAGAAGCAAGAGAAGGAGCCACCAGTTGCAGTGCCTTCTCAGCAGACTCAACCTCCTCAAGGAGTGTACCTTTTATAAAAAATTGCTACCATTGCTATCGAGTGGGACATTTGAGGTTCCAAAGTCGTCAGAGGATAGTGTACACTAACGTGGTGTTTGAGAGGGGACTCTAAGAAGTAGTGGGTCATGCGGTAATCCTTAGCTATTTCCTAAGGCATTTTACCTCGGTAGGCTACATTCTTGAAACTAGAGTTATTCACAGTATTGTACGTGCATTTGACTTAGTCATTTACTCCAACATAGTACATGTTTAATTCATACACTTGGGCATAGGGTGAGTTGTGTGTTTCTTCCCTAGAAATGTTGTTATATAAACTCCTGTTCTTTATAAGATTAGGGTATTCAGACATCTGAATTCTTCCTACTTCCATGTAGCCACCATTGTTCTTGATCTATTAAAAAACAGATTGTTGCTGCCTGTAGACACAACCTATCTTGGGGTGAACCATGTAAACATGTTTCTTCTGTGTTTTGATTTTTTTAATTTGTTTGATCATTCGACTTGAAAGTGATCAACATGAAAGTTGTTCGTCTCGCCGAGATCTACAACTTTCATGTTGATCAATTTTCTATTTGAAACCATCTTGACCCCCAAAACGACTTGCTTGTACGCCCGCATATTAGGTTGCCTTTCCATATAAAGGCAAGCCCCTCTTTTGTAAATAAAGCTAGATAGAGATATAATTTAATAAAATATAGTTTTCAAATAATACATAAGTGCTTGTGGCATATTGGATAAGTCATCTGCCTTCTAAGCAGTTGATCGGCGGTTCGAGTTCCACTGAAATCATTTTTTTATTTGTTTTTATTTTCTACATTTTATTTAATTTTTAGTCCCACATTGTGGGTTTAACATTCTTATAAGTGTTTACATAATAGGAGAGGAAAATAGTGTTTGAAAATTGACATAGAGCGGACGGGCTATGTAGCATAAGCGGGTAGGCGGGATTTAATTGATGGGTTATATGCCTACTGGGCGGGTCTGTTAGACAGGGTGAATTATATGACTCATTTGATTGAAATTTTTTTAGAATTTAAAAGGTAAAATAGTAATTTCATATTGTAGGGTAGGAGCCCTACGAAAAATATAGGTTTATGCCACCCTACCATCATAGGTTTAGTAGACCTAGGAAAATGATGACGGACGGTCCTAATTCGATTGTGTGATCGAAAGACTGAGATTTTATGATATAATCAGATCGGACAATCTAGATTTATTTGATGGCCGTCGGCGTTACACCGCTGCTACACCTCGAATTATGATTGTCTGTTGATATATCTTTGTACATATAGTATAGATAATCCACCAAAAAAGGAAGAAAAACTAGAATGAAATTTTGATTTCATTCCCTAATTTTCTTCAAACCAACACACCCTGAATTAATATAAGAATAATTTGTTGAACTGAATCAAAAGCCTTTTGATCCTTATTTTGTGCTTCAGGTGGGAGAAAATCTGAAGAGATCTTTGGTGCCGGCCCTCCATACCCTGCAACATTTATTTATGTAATTTCATGTTTGTCCTTTTCTGCCCTTTGTTTCGGCTGCCTTTCCATATAAAGGCAAGCCCCTCTTTTGTAAAAGTTGAAGAAAAAGAAGGGCATTGTAGTTTTAGCTAGTCGCACCGCACTTTCTCCTATTTTTTTCGTGCCTTATGAAAATACGTCTTGTACATGCATTTTAAAGAAAAGTGTTCAACACAAAAGTTGTAGAGATTAAAAATACATGTACAAGATATATTTTAAAAATACTCTCAGAACACTCTTAGAATCAATAGGTTTTATTTGAATTCCAACAGAATTACATACTGATTGCACTCTTAGAAAGCAAAACCATAAAATCAACTGATACATAAATATATATATATATATATAGCATTAAAGATTAGACAGCACATTGTGCATAGACGGTCTTGGCCTACACAAAGCTTCAAGAGGAGTGGCTTTGGGCATGCTTATTCCCCGGCCTTCTTCCATGTCCACCTCTCCCAAGCAAATTCTTCTCCAATCAAAGCATTGAACCAAAGTCCCGAGCGCCAATCCCAGCTCTCTCATTGCAAGACTTTCCCCAGGGCACCCCCTCCTTCCCATCCCAAAGGGCAGCATGTTTCTTATTTCTTCCGCCCTCATGTCCTGAAATCTTTCAGGAAGGAACTTCTCTGGCTTTGGCCACACCGCAGGGTCCCTCTGGATTGCATATGCGTTCACTAGAAGCATTGTGCCGCAAGGTACATTGTAGCCCCCTACAGTGCAATCTTCCCGCGATTGGTGTGGGACAAGAACAGGCCCTGTAGGGTACATCCTTAGAGTTTCTCTAATGATGCAGAGGAGGTAGGGAAGCTTGACGAGGTCGGCTTCCTGAATCAGGCGATTGTCCCCAACTTGTTCATCAATTTCTTGTCTAGCCCGCTCAAGCTTCTCAGGATTATTCAGCAAGAGTGACATTGCCCATTCTAAGGTATTTGATGTAGTGTCTGTGCCTGCTAATATTAAACTCTACAGGACCCAAAAAAAAAAGCTAATTTTAATAAAAAGTATTAATAATGCTTAAAAGTTTTGTGATTTAACTTTTGAATATTTTCCCCCATTGATTTAGGAGAGTTTTTTGGTACATGTATGTATATGTGGGGAAAAATCCGGCTGTAACATTGTGAAATTCAATGCGATCGTATTTTTTAAAGAAAGATTTGAGCCGTTGAAATCACGGATTATACAGCCGGATTTGATCGCGCGCGAAACAGTAATAGATACGTATACCTGCCAAAAATTTTTACCTGTTTTAGTGTTAATGTGAATTTGTACTGTTATTTTTTATAAATTTAAAGTAGAGAAATTTTATTTCATGAAGTAATAAGATTCACTGTTTTGAAAAAGAATATATATTTATATATGCTAAAGTAGAATCAAACTATAAATAATAAAATTTAATTTAATGAAAAATAAGATTCATTATATAATTTTTAGAGTAATATGATTAAAATTTGTGATTTTGAATATTTCACATTATTATTATTATTATGATATAATAAATGATTGTTCTAACTAAGGCTCTGTTTGAGGAGGGGGGGACTTTATTTTCACCGATCAAAAGATTACGACCGCATATACCGAGACATAAGGCCGGTGAAAATAAGTGCTCCAAACCGAGCCTAAATAAACTCATTGAAATAATTACCAAAATAAAGGCTTTAATAAAACGGTCAGAGTACTGCTCCGGTTGTTTCTCCTGCAATAACAGCAATGAATCCAGCAATGTTCTGGCAACAGTTCCTTCATCTTCTTCCTCTCGCTCCCTCCTCTTTTTATCCACAATGGACTGAACAAAGCCATCCCTCCTCTCATGAATCCAACTAATCCTTTTCCTAACCCTGAGCCCAACCACCCACCCAATCCCCGGCGGCAGAAAGTCTGCGGCATTAGACCCACCGGCGAGAATCAAACTCTCCTCCACCGCCTCTTTAAACCTCTTCACCTTTAAATCCAAGCACTCGTCTTCCCCATAGTACCTATTGCCGTCAATAATCCCCGTCATCACATTCATGGCCATCCCGAACAGCCTCATTCTGAGCCCCACCGGCGTGAATTCCCGATCCCCTGCTCTCGCCGTGTCACGAAACAGAGTCTGGGCGAGGAATCGGGCCTCCTTGGTCCGAACGTCGGAGAAGAAGGCCAGGCGACCGGCCGACAGTGCCTCGGTGCAGGCAATGCGGCGCATGTCGCGCCACTCCGGGCCGTAGGCGGCGAACGGAATGGTGGTGTGGTTGTAAGTGGTGAGTTGGACGGAGGGGAATTTGGGACGGTCGGCAAAGGCGGCGTCTTTGGCGGTGAAGCAGTCTTGGGCGAGGGGGAAGGAGGAGACGAGGAGGGCGGGGCGGGTGCCTAAGCGGAGGTAGAGGAGGGGGCCGTGTTGGGCGGAGAGGCGGGCAAGGGACCGGTGGAGGGGTTTCTTCAGCTGGTGGAGGTGGCCGAGGATGGGAAGTGAAGGAGGGCTCGGAGGGAGGTTTTTCTTCTTCCTGTTTATTGCGGCGATGATGAATTTTGAGAGGGGGAGGAGGGAGAAAAACAGGGCAATGAGGAAGGTGAAGAGGGAATTCCAGTACAACAACTCCATTGCTTCTGGTGTCTGTGGTGCAGCCCTGCTCTGCTTCTATTTGTAGCAGAAAGCTGGAAGAAGGCAGTCTCAGGCAAATTACAGAAAGTGACTGAAATTTGGCGCCAAGCTCCGTCTGTCATATCGGCAAAGTTTTTTTAAATTGTTATTGGCAAATGGCAAATCATAAATGGTTCTAAATTTTGATATTTATAAATTATTATCTCAACTATAAACTATAGTAATTTGATGTTTTCCTCTCTCCCGAGCAAAGTCCGACAACGAATGAACTTCTCAGACAAGCTTTTGAGTCTATGCCGACGCTCCGTTTCAACAAATTAACATGAATTCCACCGTTTTGCGTGAATTTCTTCATTTTGATGTGAATTTCACCGTTTTGCGTGAATTTCTTCACTTCAAGGCTACGTGGGCTCAAAGATTTCTCCCTGCCGGAACGTTTCCATCAAGGTTTCATGAACTTAGCCAATTTTCCAGGCCAGGACGCTTCCATCGAGGCTCTGAAGACTTGACTATTTTTCATTACTTTGTATCTTGCATCTGTAGCGGAGAAATGTTCTGTCACTCTCTGAGAGATCATTTCATGCACTGTAAAACTCTAAAGAAATAATAGATTTGACTCGGCACAGATTCAACCACATGATTTTTCACCCTTTTCGAGTTTTACACGTCAAAAAAAGCCTTTTGTCATTTGGTGCTACTTTTTCTTTTACTGTTTGCGCTTCTGATCCGACTCTGATCTAGGACAGTCCGATTCTCCGGACCGGGGAAGAACCGAGTGACCTGTAATAATTTTACATACTAGTTTTCTCATATTCATTGAAAAAATGTACATACATATTTTGTCTATGATTGGGAAAATTCGGACGGATTTTAAAATATGACGAGAATATGAGAAAATGAGTACTTGTTAAAGTATTATAATTCACATTTCATGTTTTATTTTACAAGAAAATATTTTATAGAAACAAAAAAATACGATTTAATGATTGATGAGGTTCTCCGTGAAATTTCTAAGTCAAGTCCGCAAAATTCGGATCTAGTACGCATGAACCCGATCGAACAAGTCACGCGCGTGAAACCGCAAGCCCCTAAAGTACCCAAGAAGGAGGTCGAACCCGCGCGTGCACACGACTGGGCAGCTCAGGCGCGCGGGCGCGCACACGACTGGGCCGCGCGGGCGCGCCCGACCAGCGCGCGGGAGCGCCCGACCAGTGCGCGGCTGCCGGCGCACGACAACTTGCCCCGGTGAATTGTGTATTTTGGAGGGCATGCACGCAACCGCTCCAGGTGACTGAAACATTGCGGGCACCTTGCTCGGGGGGCACTTCCATCATTTCCCTAAATTTGGTGATTCAGGTGACTGAAATAGAGCGACGTCATTTGCCAGCATTAATTACGTCCCGACAGAATTACCACCATGATCCACCAGAGAACTATAGATATCCCCTCAGAGTTTCATTTGAAGACAAAAAACTATAAAGGCAAGAGAGAGCTCTGAGATTTTCCGGCGAGATCGAGGACTTAAGCCCATCCTCCGCTTATGAATTTGCTCCACTCCTTCTATTGCGCAAGGGCTTTGTGAATTTGGAGATTTTCCCAACTGAAACGCTTGCACCAAGATTCCGTGAATTTAGCCAAATTTCAGGCGGAAGCAAGATCAATTGAAAAGAAAAGGTAAACGATTTTCCCAACTGGTATTGTTTTTTAGATTCTCTTTTTTATTATGGCAAATGACAACGCTCACAAATTATTATAAATCTAATCGTTACAATTTCGATATAATTATCAATTGAAAAGAAAAGGTAAAGCAGCAACATCATATTTATTGACATATGGATGGTTTAGATAGGCCGGGTCGGGTTTGAGGCCGTAAAGTGGGAGTCGATGTGTCGGGTTAAGCGAAAAAGTGATGGAGCCGATCTCGACCGACCACATAGAACAGTAGGATCGCCAGGGACATGGAAAACCCGGCTGTGAAAAGTGATACTAGTCTCAGAAAAGAATGAAGGACCAAAGTTGAGAACCTCTTGTGTTCCGCCAGTGTACGTTGCTCGCTACGGCCAGCTGTTGATCCAATTGACTCGGGCAGTGAACAATGCCAGCATCACACACACACTCTCTCTATGGCGGATTCCGGTGCCTATCGTGGGCGTGTTCCCGGTATTTCATGTCGGCTATTGCTAAAGATGGAGGACAATGCAACCGCCCCCTTAGCGACCTCCTTGACAACATCCGCTTCTTCTCCAGGGGCCTCATCCTCCGAGTCAGGACATCCGCATCCGCGTATTCGGCAGAGAGAGTTGCTTAATCAATATCATCAAACTCATCCTGCAGCTCTCCTTGATTTCTCAAGAGCCCAAGGGTGAACTCCACTGACCGCTTGAACAGTCGTTAGAGTACGTACCGCTCTTTCAAACTTCAAATTTTCCGTAATTAAGTTCACTTGAAAGAAAGACAACAAATAGAACAGTATGTATGCGTACATGTATGAGTAATTGCTCATACAAAGCAAATTATATATTACCGATAGCTTTACCCGCAGGCGGGCATTCTCCGTCAAGAAGTCAAGGGCACACATGGTGGTGTAGTTATACGTGACCACACTCAGGGTCACCGCAACAACCCTCAATATCAAAATGTTGCCCATGTGGACCTTCCTCGTTAATTTATGCCAAGTTGTCTTGGCCAAACACCGCGAAAGAAACCGTGAGGGCATGCAGTACGGCCCTCCCGAACTCCCTCCAGGAGGGAAGTTTGGTACCGAGGGTGACCACCTCAGGATCCCACCACATCAATGGGTTACCTTCGAGGTCCCCTTCCATGTTCAAGAAGGTGGGAGCTTCCCCGACACCTTCAGGAGTTCGCGAGGAACCACGCCTCTTCCTCGAAGAGGTGCTCGCCCCTCCTTGGGTGAGCTCAACATCCCTTCTACTGTCCTGAGTGTGCTGTCATTCGGTGGTTGTCAAGACGTTTCCAGGAGGCTTGTACGCCTTCAACGCCGACACCATGCATCAAAGTGACTGCAAAAGAGAAATATCGTCAACATCTAAAGGTACGCGCGGTTACATATATTTCTAGTCACTTACGCTTACATTCATTTATAGGCTAATCATTGACCTCCCGCACACGTCGTACATAATGGACCACATCTAGTGGGGTGGCCTCAAGAAATTTCGTTGTTGATGAGGGGTGGATAAACTCTATAGTTAAGCGTGTTTGGTTGAGAGTAATGACGTGATGGTGACCTTCTAAGAAGTCCCTGCGTTGCCTAGTTAACTTGAGTTTCTCTCATCGAAGGGAGATTGCAGCCTCCAATAACCCGCCAGAGAGCATGAAGAGAGGTTGGGGTGTACGGTCCAAAGACCTGTTGAGGCTGACCATTTCAAGTTGTGTGATGGGTGTGTCAACAGTCGTCCTTTTGAGCGGTATGCCGGAGAAACTCTATTGTTAAGTGCATGGACGAGAGTAGTAGTGGGATGAGTGACCCCCTGATAAGTCCCTACGCTGTCAAGTTAACTTGAGTTTTCCTCATCAAAGGAAGGTTGAGGCCTCCAACAACCTTCCAGTGGGCATGGAGAGAGGCTGGGGTGTACGGTCTGCAAATCTATTGAGGTGGATCTTTTTGAGTTGTGTACTAGGGGTTCCGACGGTCGTCTTTTCGAGCTGCGTGCTGGGGAGTCCATTACACGGGCGAACAAACGCGACCCTCAGGTTAAAAACACACCCCGAGCGAAAAACACATATCCGACGGAATTATCCAATTCTTATATAGATTGGAAAGAATTAACTTTAGTTCTAAATGAATTCCATAGAATTCATTCGAATTCAAATTCCAATGTTCAAGTCCAAACGAACGACAAAATTGAAATTAGACCTTCAATTCAAATTCCAGGATCTCAATTCAGTCCAAACGAATGAACCCATAGTGATTATTTATTTTAATTAAATTTTGTAGTTAGGCGCCCACAAAAGATAGTTCGGCGAGAAGGGATCAAATATTAAATTCTAAAGGGCTTTTGAATGATACATCCTCCAATTACCCTATGTTTCTGTTATGGAAAACCGGTTCGAGTGTAGATGAATAATCCTGTTCCAAATAATTTCTCTAACGGTCAAAATCGTGGTCGCGAAAAATAATAAACTCACAAAATAATAAGAAGGAAAAATAGATAAAGAGACCGCAAACAAAGACACACCAATTTAAATGGCTCCCCAAAATTGAGCACGTCCACTGTGCAGGCAAAGATGAATTTACTATTAATTTCTCAAGCATACAATACGGCTAAAATGGAGAAAAATAAATCGAGAAGAAGATGAAAATATCAAATCCTCCAAGATCCGACCGTACATGTTGCGACAAGAAAAAGATTCGACGACAAGAGAAGAAACTGTTTTGCGAGGTATCGCCATCGGTAGCCTTACCGTCAGGCGCTAGCGTACAGAACGTTGCAAGATGGACTCCTGCGATGAGAAGAGAAAGCTAGCTGGAAGAGAAACATTGATTCGGCGGCAAGATGAACTCGCCGACCGAGAAGAAGAAACCAAAATATCCCTTTGCCGAAATCTGCTACTCCGGCGGCTGGGTGGAGGTCGATGGCCAAGCACCTACCTGAAAGAAGAACGCTAAAGGCTACTGCTCTACACACCTATGGATTGCATACCACTTCTCTTTATATAGAGTGGAGAAACCCTAAGAGGGTAAGGAGGGGCCGACGTTACTATGGAAGGAGATCAATTCCTTCCCAAAAATCCTCCATCAACACCGAAATAATAGGGATGCCAAATTTGGAGTGGTATCCAAGACGGGCTAGCTAGGAGAAGAATCTGACTGTAATCATAGAGAGGGCGACAATTACGTAACAATCTCCACATTGATGTCTCTTCCATGACAAGCTCCACCTGACTGAGATCTCTCAAAAATGCTCCAACCGTCACCAAAATCCAAAAGCCAAAGGAACTGACTGAGGGATCTTCAACCAAGAACGGATCGTAAGAAAACTCCTTCAATCTTGAGTAACACACAAACTGGACTGACGTGCTTGTCTCAGAAACGCTCCACCCTAAAGCTAAATATCAACTGCTCCACCTCCAGTGGTGGTCTCCTATAACAAAATAACTGAACCTATCAAGACTTTTGGCTTTTGATGTGCGCGCGAGAGAAAAATTGATAAATGCAGACAAATCAATAATGAATGCAAACAAACTGACCTCAACATAGAAAAAAAACCATATGAAAACTAATCGAAAAATTGATTAGACACACTCTAAGTTCAAGTAAAATGAAGGAGTAACAAGCAAAGAGCTTAGGTAATAGAGGGTTATCAAAACAACACTCACAAAACAACATTCTTGACCAGAAAAATAACTCAAAAATAAGAGTTATAATGACACAAGTAAAGGAATAGCATTATTAAAATAAAGTGAAATAAGCGCGAGCAAAATAAAGGGATAATTACTATGAGAGCAAACCAAGAAAAGGACGAAAATTGTAGAAAGCACAAAAGAAAACACACAAAGAAAAAGACAGAAAAAGATAGGTGAGAAGAGCACTAGAGAACGTTCTCATCGACATCCTCATGAAATAGGGATGCGACATACTTTTCCTTATCATCACCAGGGATGTAACGCCCCTAGCGGATTCAATGTGACAATGTCACGGCTCCGCTCTAGGCGACGCTACCGGGCTGCAGCCCAAGCACCCCAACCCTCTCCATCAACAGTCGGGTTGTTGGTGGACCTCCCTTTAATGAGTCAAACTCGATAGTCAAACTCGATAGTCAAACGCGCACCACAGGGACTTCCCA
Organism: Platanthera zijinensis; assembly: GCA_039513925.1. Classification (NCBI taxonomy): domain Eukaryota; kingdom Viridiplantae; phylum Streptophyta; class Magnoliopsida; order Asparagales; family Orchidaceae; genus Platanthera; species Platanthera zijinensis. The sequence continues at coordinate 154,000,175 of CM077094.1, read as the reverse complement.
GAAGGTCACCCAGCCCAGTACTACTCCAGCCCGATCACGCTTAACTATGGAGTTCTTTCAACTCTCATCACCAACTGAGCTCAACTGGTGATGAGAGTTGAAAGAACTCCATAGTTAAGCGTGCTCGGGCTGGAGTAGTACTGGGATAGGTGACCTCCTGGAAAGTCCCCGTGGTGCGCGCTTGACTATCGAGTTTGCCTCATCAAAGGGAGGTTGTGGCCACCAACAACCCGCTAGTGGGCTGGAGAGGGGTTGAGGTGCTTGGGCTGCAGCCCGGTAGTGTTGCCTAGAGCGGAGCCATGGCATCGTCACATTGGATCGGCTAGGATCGTTACAAGGGATCTTCCCTTTTCTCCTTGTTCTGAAGCTTTTAACAATCCTTTATTCCATGACCCTTCTTTTTGTAGTAGTTATAGTGACTATCTAAGCTGCCCATAGACTTTGACTTGCCTCCTCTGCCTAAACCAGACTGATCCCTAGAAAATAAAGTTGAGCTTTCAGCAGCACCTAAGCCGGGCGACTTCGTTCAGATGTCATATGAGAGTAAGGCTCTAGTGTCCTCTTCTACATCCAAAATATCTTTATTGTAGGTGAGGGTAATGACCATGCCCTCGTAGAACTTTAGAAGAGAGTTCAGAAGAATAACTGCCTCTTCCTCTTCCTCCACCTGAATATCCATGCTGAGACACTCAGCTAACATTTTTTTGAAACTGTTCAGGTGGTCATGAAGAGAGGAACCTTCCTTCATGCTGAACTTGTACAACTGCTGCTTGAGGTAGATTCGATTAGGGAGAGACTTCGTCATGTAGGTACTCTCCAACTTTGCCCAAATACCAGATGCAGTTATCTCTGAAAGAACTCCATATAACACATCATCATGTAAGCAAAGCTGTATGATGGACAGAGCTCTAAGATCCAAATCCTCCCACATGCGATCAGTAACCTCAACATCATTATGGGCCTTTCCCAATAGGATATAATGTAAACCTTTCTTGATTAGTAGTGCTTTGATCTTCACCTATCATAGACCAAAATTGTGCTTCTCATAAAACTTTGCAACTTCAAACTTCGCACTAGGTGTGAAAGATGTCATAAAGACCAAACTGAGGAAATTTGCACTGAGACCAAGAAGACCTAAGGAATTCACGGATCAAGATTGAGAAGATAGGGAACATACCGATGTCATCACCTACCATTGACCCAACTCGAAATGGAACATCCAATTAGTCGCCGATCGAACCTCCCTCTGATACCACTTGTTATGAAAAATTGGTCCGAGTGCAGATGAATAATCTTGTTTAAAATAATTTTTCTAACGCCCAAAATTGTGGTTGCGAAGAATGATAAACACACAAAATAATAAGAAGGAAAAATAAATCAAGGCACCACAAACAAAGACACCAATTTTAAAGTGGTTCCCCGAAATGGGGAGCATTTATTGTGCAGACAAAGATGAATTTACTATTAATTTCTCAAGCATTCAATACAGCTAAAATGGAGGAGAAAAATAAATCGAGAAGAAGATGAAAATTTCGAATCCTCCAAGATCCGACTGTATACATTATGACGAGAAAAAGATCTGGCGACGAGGGAAGAAACTGTTCCAGTGAGGTATCGCCAACGGTAGCCTTACCGTCGGGCGCTAGCGTACAGAACGTGGCAAGATGGACTCCTGCGGTAAGAAGAGAAAGCTGGCTGGAAGAGGAAAACCGATTCTGCGGCAAGATGAACTCGCCGGCCGAGAGGAAGAAGCCGAAATATCCCTCTGCCAAAATCTGCTACTCCGGCGACTGGGTGGAGGTCGGCGACCAAGCACCCGCCTGGAAGAAGAATGCCAAAGACTGCTGCTCTGCATACCTATGGATGGGAGGTGTATAACCCATATTCGTCGCAGGTGGATCCCTCTAGAGCCAGGTCAGAAAGAGTCAAAGTCAACAAGCCAAAATAGAAGACAAAGTTAACGCGCAAGACATCAGAAGGTCTGAGCGAGTATGAAGAGCTCCACTCGCATACTCGCTAGGTAGGTGACTAGGCCGGTTACTCGCCCAGCTTAGCGAGCTCCCCTAGGAAGTCTCCTAGTCGCCAGGAGTGGGGCTATAAATAAAACTCCCCTCTACTTGGATTTGCCTGTAAATAGGACCCCAGTGGTACAAGGAGAAGGAATTCAGAATCTCGCTAAAGATCTCGAGAATCTCATTTCTTAGACTTCGAGCTGAGGCTTTGAATCTGTTCTTGAGAAAGACAGGTTGCGAGCTAGCGACTATCCCTCTTAGTCATCATAACTTTGTTGACAGCCAGTCTACCTCGTACCCCGCTCGACCATTTTTGGTTGTGGAGAGGAAGCTTATTCTAAGCATTTGAATACGTGGTGGGACCTCTCTGCCGCAGCGTCTGAGGTCTTTTTTGTTGTTCGAATGTTTCTACGTCCTAAATCGTTAGCCGTCGAGCCCGACCGCTGAACCGGTAACCTCAGACTTCCTTGATCCGATTTTTGGAGTATGGAGTTTCCCGGTTTCAACAATTTGGTGCGGTGAGCATGGATTGCAGCCGAGGAGGAAAGTTTTGTGAATAGGTGAGTTGACAGAATTAGAGGCAAACAACTTATTCAACTTCTTCTTTAATTTCTTCTTCTTAGGGGAGGACGATTGGCAGCGACCTCGCCTTCTCGCGGCCTTTTTGGCCTTTTTGGCTCAAGGAATCTAGACAAAGCAGCAAGGCTCGCTTGGTATAATTCCTTGGTAGACTTCAACATCACGTGTGAGTTCAAAATGTGTGCCTCAAAGACCAACCACACCATATTGTAGATCGCCGAATACGTGTTGGATGTTTCTTTCCGAGCTCCTGCGTCGCTCGAAAAGAGCGGGGATTGCGTACATCCCATATTCGTCGAGAGTGGGCCCCTCTAGAGCCAGGTCAGCAAGAGTTAAAGTCAGCAAGTAAGAACAGAAGGCACAGTCAACACGCAAGACGATAGAAGGCCTGAACGAGCATGGTGAGCTCCACTCGCATACTCGCTAGGTAGACAACTAGGCCGGTTACTCGCCCAGCCGGGCGAGCTCCCCTAGGAAGTCTCCTAGTCGCCAGGGATGGGGATATAAATAAGACCCCCTCTCTCTTTGGATTTGCCTATAAATAGGACCCCGAGGGTATGAGGAGAAGGATTTCAGAATCTCGCTAAAGATCTCGAGCATCTAATTTATTAGACTTCGAGCTGAGCCTTTGAATCCGTTCTTCAGAGAGACAGGTTGTGAGCTAGTTACTATCCCTCTCAGTTGTCGTAACCTTGTTGACAGCCAGTCTACCTCGTACCCTACTTGACCATTTTTGGTTGTGGAAGGGAAGTTTCTTCTAAGCATCCAGGTACGTAGTGGGACCTCCCTGCCGTAACACTTGGGGTTCTTTTTGTTGTCTGACTGTTTCTGCGTCCTAGCTCGTTAGTTGTCATGTTGGACCGCTGAACCGGTAATCTCAGACTGCCTTGATCCGATTTTTGGAGTATGGAATTTCCCTACTTTAACACTTTGGTGCGGTGAGCGTGAATCGCAGTCGAGGAAAAAATTTTTGTGAATAAGTGAGTTGGCAGACTTGGAGGCAAGCAAGTTCTTCAAATTCTTCTTCTTGATGAGAGGAAGATCGGCAACGACCCCGCCTTCTCACGGCCTTTTTGTCCATGTTGGCTCAAGGAATCCAGACAAAGCAGCAAGACTCGCTTGGTAGACTTCCTCCGCAGACTTCGACATCGCGTGCGAGTTCAAAAGATGTGCCTCAAAGACCAGCCACCCTCTATTGCAGCTCGCCTAATACGTGTTGGATGTTTCTTTTCGAGCTCCCGCGTCGCTCGAAAAGAGCGGCGATTGTGTACAACCCATATTCGTCGAGGGTGGACCCCTCCAGAGCCAGATCAGCAAGAGTCATAGTCAGCAAGTAAAGATAGAAGACAAAGTCAACGCGCAAGACGGCAGAAGGCCTGTGCGAGTATGGAGAGCTCCACTTGCATACTCGCAAGGTAGGGGACTAGGCCGATTATTCTCCCAGCCGAACGAGCTCCCCTAGGAAGTTGACTAGTTGCTAGGGGTGGGGCTATAAATAAGTCTTCCCTCTCTTTAGATTTGCCTATAAATAGAACCCCAGGGGTACGAGGAGAAGGATTTCAGAATCTCGCTAAAGATCTTGAGCATCTCATTTCATAAACTTCGAGCTGAGCCCTTGAATTCGTTCTTCAAAGATACAGGTTGCGAGCTAGCAACTATCTCTCTTAGTTGTCGTTCTACCTCGTACCTTGCTCGACCATTTTTGATTGCGTCGGGGAAGCTTTTTATAAGCATCCGGGTACGTGGTGAGACCTTCCTGCCGCAATGCATGAGGTCTTTTTTGTTGTCCGACTGTTTCTGTGTCCTAGCCCGTTAGCTGTCGAGCCCGACCACTGAACTGGTAACCTCAGACTGCCTTTATCTTATTTTTGAAGCAGGGAATTTCCCGGTTTCAACAACCGTCCACTCCTCTTTATGTAGAGTGGAGAAATCCTAAGAGGGTAAGGAGGAGGGGCCGACACTATCATGGAAGGAGATCAATCTCTTTCCAAAAATCCTCCATCAACATCAGAATAATGAGGATGCCAAATTTGGAGCGGTCTCCAAGACAGGCTGGCCAGGAGAAGAATCCAGTTGAAATCATGGAGAGGGGCAGCAATTACGTTACATATTTCCACATTGTATTCTCAAGTATTAGTTTTGAAACTTAACACCATGAACAATGAATTTGATTGGGAAGGACCAAGGTACACCCTAAGTTTTAAAGTTCATTTTTTTACTAGAACTCAAATTGTATTGCTCAAACTCCATCTACTTACTCCCCTCTCTCTCAATTACCCCTCATCTTCTCTTGTCCCTACTTGGATCCCCTTAAGCAAGATTCTCTCTTTCTTCCCCGGTAAACTACACTCCATGTGACCCTAAACCAAGAACAACTGGCTGCTCTAATGACATTAAAAATATAGAGTTCAAATTTGGCATTTTGGTGTTTGTTATCTTGTTAAATCCCTATTATCTTTCTTAATAAAAAATTAGTAAGTTTTGTCTAAATAATAGATTGGGTCCCCCTCTCATTCATCAGTCCTTCTCAAATTGAAAGCTAAAGAAAATATTGAATTCAAATGTATTAAAATGTGGAATTCAAATTTGGCATTTTGCCCCTTGTCATCTTGTCTAAGCCCTATTATGTTTCTTAATAAAAAAATTAGTAGGCTTTGTATAAATAATAGAATGGGTCCCTTTTCTCATTGTCCAAAGATACATAATTTAGAGCACAAAATAAAGGCCCCGACTCGGTCTGGCTGAACTGGTCACTAGCTGTTGTAACCGCTTTGAGTTAGCCAAGGGTTATAAAAGCCCCGACATGGCAGACCCTAGTTTGGTCAGGATTTTATTTGTACAACAACTTGAGCCGGGTTTATTTTCGTTTGAATTTTCTTAATGCAACGATGAATAGCGATGAAGATCGACGACGACATCTGAAGATGTCTGCAAATGATGAACCTTCGCAAAATGGTATGAACCATCACTAACTCAATCCTACAGCCATGATGGCTAAAACCTCTGCCCAAGCAACACACCCACTATATCAACATTAGGTCAAAAAATAAATTGCTAAAAAATTATGGCTCAGGCGCTTAATTCATATTTGTAAGACCTAAACCTGAAAAGTTAGTGAAGTAGGTTTTATTGTTCTGCCTTTAACATCAGTCTAAGTTTGCCCCCCCTGTTTAAGGCTTCCTTTGGCACAATGGTGGAGGTCATAAACACATGGGTTAAACAGTCATTTGTTAAAGACCACCTAAACAACTTCATCCGTCAAAAGTACAGTTTACTGTGAAGTGCGGACATCCCGTACTTTCCGGTAAAGTCATTTGTTGGGAGTCGTTGGATGCCCGCACTTTCCCGTAAAGTGAACCCCTGCACTTTACCCCCCCCCCCCCCCCCCCCGAGTCCACAGTTTAACCCCATATTCACGAGCATCACCATTCACCATCATGCCAAACGGAGCCTAGTCTTAATTTTGGGGACGAAATTTTTATTTTTATATATTGGAATTTGTAACATCCCACAAACAATCAGACTCCTAGGAGGTTCTCTTTATCATGACAAGGTCATGACAAAGCTTTAAGAAGACCAAGAGGACCTTGGATGCCTAGGTAAATAGGTTAAAGCGCCTTGGTCTGCAAATAGTGGTTTCTGGAAACCTAAGCTAGGGTTTGGCCAATGGCTCCCAACATGACTACCTAATCTCACGATACCACTTTCAACCCCATAAGGACCCTTTAAAGCCAAACAACCCATTTTGAGTCAACCTAAGGGGTCAACTTAGCCAAGGTCAAGCCTAACCCTAGTTAGGTCAATTTGCCCTAGTTGGACCTAAGTAGTTTACACCAAGCCGCAAGTGGCCTTGGGTGGTGGCAAGGGACCCAAGGCACTAAGTTGACCAGTCAACCCACTTAATTGATCAAGTCAACACCCCCAAGTCAAACTTGGTCAAACCAAGCTCAAATGGGGAGGAAAGCTAAGCCCAACTCCAATCCAATTGGGCTAGACCCAATTATGGTGGCCCACTAATTCTAACAAGTAGAAATCAGCTAGAACACTACTAAAATTCTGGAGATGATGACTAGGAGAGATAAATGTGGTTTCATTCAAGGGAGGAGAGAAAAAGCAGGAGAAATTAATGGTGAATGCAAAGAGCCATCCCCCTCCCCCTTACCTAAGCCACCTTTAATCTCCTCTGACCTTTGGGATGAGGTTTCCATCAATTCTAGCCAGCCCAGTACATGAAGGGGCATCAATCCACCATGGTCGAACATCCCCCTTCATGACCATTAATGACTATTCAAGTGTAGCCTTTTCCACTCCCCAAAACAACCCCTCCATTAGTTTTAAAAGCTATCATGCAATCAAACGAAACTTTACATCACCGGTTTAGGAGGAGAATAGGGGATTTGGCAAGGAAAAAGCTTGGAGACATCGTCCATGGCACACCACCACCACACACGCCGCCAAGCTCGCCTGCAGGTCTAGTCCTTCTCCTACCCTCCTGTTCTAGATCTTTAGATCATTAGGTGGAGGAATCAGGCCTATCGGGTTTGCCTATCGGGTTTGCCGGAAATAGCCCCTCCGACTACTGTGCCGCCGCCAGGCGATAGCAACCACCTCAACGGATGTGGTGGTGGCGGTGGCCGGTCAGGGAGGCGGTCGGGTGGCTGGGATTTAATGCTGGAATGGCTTCAGGAAGAAACGATCCAGGCCGTAGGCTCATCGTGGACGATGACTGTGTGCCGCTGGATCTGGATTGACCCGATAAGCGCAGGCCAGTGCATAGTATTATACATATAATAATTATTTATGTCACATATTTACAACCATTTTGTTTTAAATATTAAAAATACCTAAAAGCATTTCCTGAAAATATGTCCAACAAATAAAACCTAGCCCTCTGTGTCTAGTTTAATACAAAATTAAAATCAATCCTTTTGGACCGCTGGATCTCCCTCAACACATTTTTTGGTGCAAGGTATCCAAAGACCAACCAGAAATAAAAATGAGTGCCCACAGTGGTCCACTCAATTAAATGGCCTAAAAATTGGGCCATAAGTTGGTCTAGCCATGGTCTACATCATATCTAAAAATCAGAATTTTTGGAGATGATTTTTCTATAGTTTTTTGTTGCAATTCAATAATTCATATAAGTGATTTAAATGGGGTCTATGGATCTCAAACATATCCCAAACTCTGGTGGATGATCAGAGGGGATATTATAAGGTTAAGAGGAAAATATCAACCCAATTAGAGTAGATTGGGTAGAATAACTTGATGAACATAGGGGCCTAGGTTATAAGCCTAGTTTCAGAGTTCACACGTACCAGGCGTCGAGTTATCTCGACACCATCCGACCCGGCGTTGAGTGGCCGACTAGACTCGATGAGGCATTTAGTTTATCTCGATGCCATCTGATCCGGCGTTGAGTGGTAACCTAGACTCGACGATGCGTCGAGTTATCTCGACGCCATTCGTCCCGACGTTGGGTGAGCGACTAGACTCGACGAGGCATCGAGTTATCTCGACGCCATTCGACCTGGTGTTTAGTGATCATCTAGACTCGACAAGGCGTCGATTGACCTCAACGCCATGCAATGAGGCGTCGAGTGATCTCGACGCCGTCCCTATCAAACACAAAATTACGTGTCTTAAGGTATTAGATGGCCATGAAATTTGGTCAGTGAACTTTTTAGACCACAATTATGCCCTGTTAATTTTATTGAAATTTTTGGAAGAGAATAGTTAGAGGTTTCTTTGCAAAGTGCCTTATGCGGTGATATATTCTTTAATTCATTTATGTGGTAAAAAGAAATTTGATGATGATGAAATTTGGGCAGTGATAATTTCTGATCATGTTTGACCTATGATAATTTTATCATATTTTTTGAATGACTATATCATTTAGTTCCTTTGTTAATTATCGTTTTCGTAAGTTTAAATTTTGGTTTCGTATATAAATAATTTCTGGAAAATTTGGAAACTTTGGCAGTCATGTGTTCTGATCATTCTAGCCCCCTGATAATTTTGCTATAATTTATGGATGACAAAATCTTGTACTCACTTTATAAATGGTCCATTTGATCAAAAAATTTGTAAGGATCTTATACTTTATGTTCAAGTCATAGGAAGAATGATTTTTGAGAAAATATTTAAATGACTAATTTTAATTGGGAAAAATAGCAAGTTCTAGTTTTGGGCTCAACAAGTCATGGTAGACCCCCAATAATACTATAAGGTTGTAGACAAGTATGTAGAATATTTACTTTCATATTCTTATGCTAGATCACTTGGTCTGCATTTAGTAAAATTCAAGTATTCATGATAGAATTGTAGTCCATGCATGAGTGGAGATATATTGGGTGCACCTAGATGGGTGGAGTTTTGATAAGGTTACCCTTAGGGCCAAATTCTGAGTAGTCTGGGTAACATGGGTTTGGGGTTGTGCTCGGGGTCGATGGAGTACGGTCATTTCCCGGGGAATATAAATTCACTTAGAATTAGCTAAAGAGCAACTTGGGAAAAAGGTTTGGTAATAAATAGTTACTCATAAAAGTAAGTGTCTTGCGAAAGGGAATCTTAAACTTCAGCCCATCGTAGTTCCTAGTGCCCTCGAGTGCCCTTCACAGAGAATGCCCTGGACAGTCTAAGGTTAACCCTAAACTATAAGAATAAGCCGACTAAAAGAGTAACCATTATTAAACCACTGTCACATACACTCACCTCGTCGTTCAGTTGGATAGTTGGTATAGATTCACGAGCGGTGGGCTCGACGTTTGATATAAAGATGGTTTAAGTTTGGAGAGTTGGTGGCTCGGGAGCTCTTATAACAAATGTGCATGTGCATTAAGTAGAGAGTCTTCGTTATTAGACGGTCTTTCACACCGACGTCAATATGTTGACTGGGCGGGTGTAAGTATTTACTTAGCCTAGAAAAGACTGGCGGATTGTCAGCATTAGTACAAGAGACTTCGTAGCACCTGACTGTGGATGTACCGAGTAGTGCGCGAGGTCTAGGTTAGGTAGTGTGAATGCCGACCTAGGAGTGGGGAGGCCCAACCTACTGGCTCCGTTTACCACTACATGAGGTACCTGAGAGTTTAGCTAATTCCAAATGAGGGAACTAAAGGTCTGTGCGCATAGAGTCGTGCGCGTGTGTTGCATTTGCATGAATCATGTCATAACATATCACAACACACATACCTGCATATAACCTGACATCCCATTGTATAAACTAGTATGGGATAACTTATATGATGGGAGCCATGCAAAATGACTCATTAACTTATAAGTCTGTATGAATATTCTTATAAGCTAAGATTACTTTTCTATAATGATATTAACTGCTCTACTTATACTTTTTTTGTTGCTCTTACTACACTGATACCTTTATTTGTTGTTCATATACTTGTCATTTCTATGATAGATACTTTTAGCATATGATAGTTAGGGCCATTGTCACCTGCTTCTGTTACTCTCCACTTTTTGTACTTCCCTTTCCTTCCTTCCCGCGCGGTGCTTAGGTGTCGCAGGCGAGGGGAGGGGGATCAAGACTTAGTTATAAACTAACGGCCTGATGGGCATACCACCAGGGACACCAGTTTGGAGACAAGGTGCAGTTCTAGGGGACCCAACCCAATAGGAGTACGGTACAGGAGGAGGTGAACCAACCTAGTCCAGGTGTGGCAGCAACACCATCAGTCCGGGGATCAGTGAGTGATTAGTAGTTTTACTTCCGCGAGCGTTTTGTAGTGAGGACTATTGTACTGGGCATGATCCCCTTATCCTTCTTCAGTATTAGTTTATTTACTTGTATGGACTTATTTTTTACTGCATCGTGATCGTGGACATGTTTCGTTTATATAAATGAATATGAACATTTTACTTCTTTTCTTCTGTGAAATATGGTTGAGAAATTGCCGGCAGGATCGGCGATTTGTGATGACGGCCTCCTCGGGAGTTGATGTCACCGCAAAGCGATGATTCTGGTCATAAGACCCGGTAAAAAAGGGAGTCTTACACTCCAAGATTGGCAGCTTGTAGCTCTTCTTTTATTGCACACAAGAGGGGGTACTCAGCCCAATAGGAGTACGGTACAGGAGGAGGTGAACCAACCTAGTCCAGGTGTGGCAACAACACCATTAGTCCGGGGATCAGTGAGGGATTAGTAGTTTTACTTCCGCGAGCGTTTTGTAGTGAGGACTATTGTACTGGGCATGAGCCCCTTATCCTTCTTCAGTATTAGTTTATTTACTTGTACGGATTTATTTTTTACTGCATTGTGATCGTGGACATGTTTCGTTTATATAAATGAATATGAACATTTTACTTCTTTTCTTCTGTGAAATATGGTTGAGAAATTGCCGGCAGGATCGGCGATTTGTGATGACGGCCTCCTCGTGTAACACCCCTATCCGTCACATAGCATATAGCAGTAGGTCCGGCCGGGGCCCGACGCCATATACTACGGACAGACCGGTTGGTTACTTATTGAAACCAAACAACCAATCAGAGCGTCCTACACAACACCTAGCGGAAGCAATTTAATTAAGTTGCAAAAAGATAAGAACCCTGCCACAAAGCATGAATGTCCACTACAACCCAGGAATGAGTACGAACACAAAAGAGAACTGGCCTTAAGGCCTTACATTGTTCACTTAACAAAATTGTGTTTTCAGACATCGGCTCGCAGGCCGGCCATACATGAATGAACGGGAAAAACATAACAAATTAGGCCTTCGAGGGCCGGCACAGCAACAAGGGCTTTAGCCCGCTATTTCCCGCTCGGCTCCGCAGCACCTGCAAGCAACAAACCACCGCCCGGTGGCAAACAATAGCAACGGTCAGCAATGCGGACCAAATTATAACGATCCCGCCCCCACACTCGGGGCGGCGATGCTCTTTCCCTGCACTTTATTAGCATAGACATTTATATAAAGTATTTGCACTTCACCACAGGTGTAGGCTCGCACGGCCACACACCCCGTGCACTCAGGGCACATTCTCGGCGAACCGGCCAACGTCACGTCAATTCAAGCCATAGACGTTCCCGCTCCACCACCGCCTCTTGGACGGTCATCCATATGAGCATTTTGCCTTCCTGTCCTTGGTCACGACAATTTAAGCCATAGACCGCCGAAGACCCTCATCCATGCCAACGGTCCTACCGAACGACATAGACCGGGTACGGTTCCGCCTGACCCGTGCTCACACCGCAACGACAATTTAAGCCATATGCGCAGGCCAAGACTCACCGAGTCCCGTGTCCACCACAATATTCACATAACCCAGTTATGTTCACGTTGGCCCCCGGCCACCGTGTTGGCAAAGCCCGCTTTTGCCCAGTTTTCCGGGTGCACCTTGGAGTTAATCTCCAAGGCTCCCTGATGCAATCTACCACGTAGAAAACCCGAAAACCCCCAAACATCCGGATCCTTGCCCGGTTCAAATGCAATGCAACATCACCGATCCGGCTCTACAAGTCCGGATAGGCTTCACACACAATGCCTACGTCCGTTTTCGCATACGGACTCTACACAAGGGGGACTTCACATATCTACCCCAAGGAACGCTCCAACTCTTCGCTCACTCGCGAGAGCGGGCTTCCTATGCAAAGGAAAAGAGGGCTTCACATGCCCAATGATGAGAAATCGTTACCCTTGCATTCTTCCGCGGCGCCATCGAAAACTATACGGTTGGAAAGCACCGCAACGGCGTCGCCTCCACGGATCTGGACTCGGATCGCGATTCGGAGCTCCGAAGCTCTTCCGGCGGCCGGATCTTGGACTCCTCCCTCAAACTTGCTCTCCCTTCTCTCTAACTTTTAGAGAGAGATGGGCCAAAGAAAAATGGGTTTCTAAACCCTATTTCCCGGCCATAACCACCCAGGAGCAGCCCCCCACCGTCGGATCCAAAGCCAAGGAAATGAACGGCCCGGATTAAATCCAAAATCATAAAATCTGGGCCGAACACGGGTTGGCACACGGCCGTGTGCCTGGCCGTGTAGCTCACTCGCCGTCTCGTTCCAAATCGAAAACCAGCACACGGCATGTGACACGGCCTCCGACACGCCTGTGTCGCCTGCGACACGCCCGTGTCGGGACCCGTGTCACGCCCCCCGTGTGCAATAAATCACCAGTTTGGAGTCAGAGGAGTACACGGCTTGTTGACACGGCATCGGGCACGCCCGTGTCAAACCGGACACGCCCGTGTTCGTGCCTGTGTCACTACCCGTGCACCCGACCGCACAGCACAGGTGTGACACGGCCTAGGACACGCCCGTGTCCTAGGCCGTGTTCCACCACACGACCATCGTCGACCAGAACTGGTCGACGACACGGCTCGAGCTCGACACGCCCGACACGGCCTCCGACACGCCCGTGTCGGGGCCCGTGTCACCTGCACCAAAAACTTGTTTTGGCCAAAATCGACCCCCGTCGCTCCTACGACAATTTTGGGGTGTTACAATTCTACCCCCCTTAAAGAATTTCGTCCACGAAATTAATAACGGAAAGCAGGACTTCAAGTAAAACAGTACCTGCGCGGAATAATTCCGGGTACTCCTCGAGCATAGTCTGCTCCCGTTCCCAAGAGAGCTCCTCACGCCCGCAGTTATCCCACCGGACCTTAACCATCCGGATCTCCTTGTTACGAAGCCTCTTGACCTCAACATCTTCGATATGAATGGGCTTGACCCTAGTCGTCAACCCTTCGTCCACCGGCACTTGATCAGCCGCGATCACCTGCGAAGGCTCTTGCACCGCCTTCCGCAACACAGAAATGTGGAACACATCATGTAATCCACTCAACTCCACTGATAGCTTCAAACGGTATGCAGCTTCGCCGACTCGCTCCAGGACCTCAAAAGGTCCAAGGTATCTTGGGCTCAGCTTCTTCAAGCGTCTCACCCGCGAAACCCCCTTGAACGGCTTCACTTTCAGGTATACCCAATCGCCTACCGCGAACTCCACGTTCCGGTGCTTGGCATTGTAATACTTCGCCTGCCGGTCCTGAGCAATCAACAAGCGCTCCCGAATGATCCGCACTAACGAGGTAGCACTCTCCACCTCCTGCTTCTTGTACAAACTTGCCTCACCCGCTTCAAGCCACGATAACGGCGTGCGACACTTCCTACCATACAGGGCCTCGAAGGGCGCCATTTGTATACTCGCTTGGTAGCTGTTGTTGTACGCGAACTCCACAAATAAAGGTGGTCTTCCCAAAGCTTACCGAAATCCAGAACACACATGCGTAGCATGTCCTCCATCGTTCTATTGACCCTCTCGGTCTGCCCATCCGTCTGCGGATGGAAAGCTGTACTGAACTTTAACTTTGTCCCCAGCATCTGCTGCTCCAACCTCCAATCATTTGACGTGAACCGCCCATCGCGATCACTCACAATGCTACGGGGCACACCATGCAGCCTAACAATATTGTCGACATACAATTTTGCCAATCTCTCCACTGCATCATCCTTCCTATGCGGAATGAAATGCGACACTTTGGTTAGTCGATCTACGATCACCCAGATGGCGTCGTTCCCCTTCTGCGACCTTGGCAACCCGTGCACAAAGTCCATAGATATATCATCGAATTTCCACTCCGGTATAGGCAAGGATTTCAGAAATCCTCCTGGCTTTTGGCACTCCGCCTTCACCAAGGCGCACGTTTGGCATTTAGCCACGTACAACGCCACATCTTTCTTAAGCCCCGGCCACCAAAACAGCTTCTTGAGATCACGATACATCTTCGTGCTCCCTGGGTGGATTGAGTACTTGGTATGATGAGCCTCGTACATCAACTCCGCCCGGAGGTTACCCCCACTCGGGACGCACAACCGATGATCCTTTCTTAACAAACCATCATCCACCGAGAACTGGGAATTTGACCCATCCAGAGCGGCCTCCATAAGCTCTTTCATGGAGTCATCTAACTCCAATGCCTGCCGAACCCGGTCAGCCAGGTCATACTGCACCTCTGTCCAGTTTAACATTGCTTTGGCGCTCGTCTGCTTGTCAACGCAACAGATCTCAAGCTCCTCCAACTCCCGCACTAGCCGCTCATCATGCACCGACAACCAGTTGGCTCGGGCGGGAGCCCTGCGGCTCAGCGCATCCGCAACTGCGTTGCCCTTCCCGGGTACATAATGTATCTTGAAGGTGTAGTCCCCCAGGAACTCCATCCACCTCCTCTGCCTCATATTAAGGTCCTTTTGATCCAACAAGTATTTTAGGCTCTTGTGATCGGTGTATATATCGACTCTTACGCCGTATAGGTAGTGCCTCCATAACTTGAGTGCAAAAATCACGGCCGCCAACTCCAAGTCGTGCACCGGATAATTTCTTTCATGCACTTTCAGCTGACGCGATCCATACGCGATCACACTTCCATGCTGCAACAACACGCAGCCCAAGCCACTACCCGAAGCGTCGCTATACACCTCAAAGCCCTCGGTCCCACTCGGCGAACTAAGCACTGGCGCCGTGGTCAACCGCCTCTTCAGCTCCTCAAAAGCTTGCACGCACTCTTGCGTCCACAAGAATTTCTGATCCTTCCTTGTCAACTTCGTGAGAGGTAACGCTACCCGCGAGAAGTTCTCTACGAAGCGCCTGTAATATCCGGCAAGCCCGAGAAAACTACGGACTTCCGCGACAGAAGATAACGCAGGCCACTCCCGCATCGCAACAATCTTCGCCGGATCCACCGCTATACCTTCCCCACTCACTATATGACCAAGGAACGCTACCGAGGGTAGCCAGAACTCGCACTTGGAGAACTTTGCGTAAAGCTCATTCCTCCTCAAAGTCTCCAACACCAAATGCAAATGCTTGAAGTGGTCTTCTTCGCACTGCGAGTATACCAAAATATCGTCAATAAAGACGATCACAAAGCGATCCAGGAAATCTCTGAACGTCCTGTTCATCAGATCCATAAACACCGATGGCGCATTCGTCAGTCCAAACGGCATGACCGTGAACTCGAAATGCCCATACCTCGTACTGAACGCCGTCTTCGGGATATCACACTCCCTGATCCTCAGCTGATAGTACCCCGACTTCAAGTCCAACTTGGAGTATACCGACGATCTGACTAACTGATCAAAGAGATCATCAATCCTCGGGATCGGGTACTTATTCTTCTCCGTCAGCTTGTTCAACTCTCTGTAGTTGATACACAGCCGCATACTCCCGTCCTTCTTCTTAACGAAGAGGACCGGTGTGCTCCAAGGTGACGAGCTTGGACGCACATATCCTTGCTCCATCAGCTCCTCTAGCTGAACTTTCAACTCCGCCATCTCCTTTGGCGCCAACCTATAAGGAGCACGTGACACGGGTTTGGCACCCGGCACGAGCTCGATCGTAAAATCAATCTCTCGCTGCGGTGGGGCTCCGGGAAGGCTATCCGGGAACACATCGGGGTATTCGCAAACCACGGGGATGCTATCCAACGGGGACTTTGGCTCCACAGCCCCCACTATTGCAAAGAACAGCTCTGCACCAGCACGAACTGCCTTCACCACCTGAAGAGCAGACATCAGTGTCTTGCTCGACCCCTTAAGCCCCTCGAAAGTAGTCTCCCGCCCTACACCCAGCTTGACCTCCTTACGGTCGCAATCGATCCAAGCCTTCTGCTCTGACAGCCAATCCATTCCAAAGATAACATCGAACTCTACTAACGGCAATAATGATGCTAGCAAGTCGAACTCTTGGCTCCCTATGTGAACCTTCACGGCGCACACTCTGTCCGCACGCCTCGAGCACCCATTCGGTAGCAACACATCTAACTTGTCCTTCGCCATCGAAGAAGGGACTCCGATGCGCGATATAAACTGTTCGGACAAGAAAGAATGCGAAGCACCAGTGTCGAACAGTGCCCGTGCCGGACTATCGCTAATCACCACAAAGCCTAAGCAAAAGATATTAGCTTAACAAGCAATAGGTAATAGTATTCTCAAGTCAACTTGCATAAATTAACTCATACCTGTCACCACATCCGCTTGCTTGATGGCCTCCTGCTGGCCCAAGTTGTAGACTCTAGGCTGAGTCGGAGCATAGTGGGACGCGGTCGACTCCATCGCTTTGCCCTTCTCCTCTCGTAGGTAGCTCCTTGTTTCCTTTCGGACTTTGAGTGTCCACTCCAGCAATCACGGGCAAAGTGCCCCGGCTTCCCACACGTGAAACAAGCGCCCGGGGTTCGATTGGTAGTTGCCCCCGAGGCACCTGAAGCAGCTGGACCCGACGTCTTAGCTTTCTTATAGAATTTGCGGTAGCCCGACTTCGACGTAGTCGGTGCCTTGAACTCCGCTTTCTTGCTACCGGATTCCTTCTTTGCTTGGACATTCTTCATGTCCTTCTCCAAGGACCGGGCCGAATTGACCAAGGTCATGAAACCCTGCGCCTTGGGCCCCGACAGTAGCAACCTTAAATCATCTCTTAGCCCTTCATAGAAGCGACTCGTCTTGCGCTCCTCGTCTGCGAAGGTAGCGCCGGCATATCTCCCCAACCGAGTAAACTCGTGGAGGTACTCATCAACGGTACAATCCCCTTGCACCAACTTCTGAAATTCGCTTTCTAGCGCAATCCTTTGCGCCGAGGGGAGGTATCGAGCCATGAACAGTCTCGCAAACTCCTCCATCGAAACTTCGGCCAACGGCCTTCCCCGCGGCTGATGTAGCTCTAGGCCTTCCCACCATAACCTTGCGTCCCCATCCAAAAGGAACGTCGCTATAGTGGTCTTCTGCCACTCTTCCGTCTCCGTCGCAGTCATCACCCTGTTGACCCTTGAGAGCCAATCCTCTGCTTGGGTCGGGGTTTCTGCGCCCGTGAATACAGGTGGGTGAAAGCCCATCACGTGCTTCAGTTGTCTTTCCGTTGCTCTCCTAGGCAACTCTGGCTCCAACACTACTTGCTCAACCTTCCTTTGCTCTGCCGTCTGAAGAGGTACTTGCTCCATAGCAGGAGCGGGCTGCTGTACCTGCCTTGCAGGCTGCGCATTAATCATTGCCATGACCGCTTCCGCCACCAACCTAATGGTCTCGGCAGACGGAGGTGTTGCAGGCGCATCGCTTGGCGCACTGCTCGCCTCAGAACCTGGCCGTTCAGACGGCCCAGCACCACTTCTGGTCACCTATGATCGTGCAACACACCGATAAGCGACCCAAAAATTACTGCAAACAGCAATTATAGGACCACGCAGGTTCCTCAAACATGTATATTTTCATTCCTAAGTGGACATTCATGGGTTCTTTTCATGTTATAACGATGACGCACACATGTGCTCACCACCCCTTAAAGTGAATTCGTCCACGAATTCATTTAAGCTTGACCGAAACTAGTAGTCTGATACCAATTTGTAACACCCCTATCCGTCACATAGCATATAGCAGTAGGTCCGGCCGGGGCCCGACGCCATATACTACGGACAGACCGGTTAGTTACTTATTGAAACCATACAACCAATCAGAGCGTCCTACACAACACCTAGCGGAAGCAATTTAATTAAGTTGCAAAAAGATAAGAACCCTGCCACAAAACATGAATGTCCACTACAACCCAGGAATGAGTACGAACACAAAAGAGAACTGGCCTTAAGGCCTTACATTGTTCACTTAACAAAATTGTGTTTTCAGACATCGGCTCGCAGGCCGGCCATACATGAATGAACCGGAAAAACATAAAAAATTAGGCCTTCGAGGGCCGGCACAGCAACAAGGGCTTTAGCCCGCTATTTCCCGCTCGGCTCCGCAGCACCTGCAAGCAACAAACCACCGCCCGGTGGCAAACAATAGCAACGGTCAGCAATGCTGACCAAATTATAACGATCCCGCCCCCACACTCGGGGCGGCGATGCTCTTTCCCTGCACTTTATTAGCATAGACATTTATATAAAGTATTTGCACTTCACCACAGGTGTAGGCTCGCACGGCCACACACCCCGTGCACTCAGGGCACATTCTCGGCGAACCGGCCAACGTCACGTCAATTCAAGTCATAGACGTTCCCGCTCCACCACCGCCTCTTGGACGGTCATCCATATGAGCATTTTGCCTTCCTGGCCTTGGTCACGGCAATTTAAGCCATAGACCGCCGAAGACCCTCATCCATGCCAACGGTCCTACCGAACGACATAGACCGAGTACGGTTCCGCCTGACCCGTGCTCACACCGCAACGACAATTTAAGCCATATGCGCAGGCCAAGACTCACCGAGTCCCGTGTCCACCACAATATTCACATAACCCAGTTATGTTCACGTTGGCCCCCGGCCACCATGTTGGCAAAGCCCGCTTTTGCCCAGTTTTCCGGGTGCACCTTGGAGTTAATCTCCAAGGCTCCCTGATGCAATCTACCACGTAGAAAACCCGAAAACCCCCAAACATCCGGATCCTTGCCCGGTTCAAATGCAATGCAACATCACCGATCCGGCTCTACAAGTCCGGATAGGCTTCACACACAATGCCTACGTCCGTTTTCGCATACGGACTCTACACAAGGGGGACTTCACATATCTACCCCAAGGAACGCTCCAACTCTTCGCTCACTCGCGAGAGCGGGCTTCCTATGCAAAGCAAAAGAGGGCTTCACATGCCCAAGGATGAGAAATCGTTACCCTTGCATTCTTCCGCGGCGCCATCAAAAACTATACGGTTGGAAAGCACCGCAACGGCGTCGCCTCCACGGATCTGGACTCGGATCGCGATTCGGAGCTCCGAAGCTCTTCCGGCGGCCGGATCTTGGACTCCTCCCCCAAACTTGCTCTCCCTTCTCTCTAACTTTTAGAGAGAGATGGGCCAAAGAAAAATGGGTTTCTAAACCCTATTTCCCGGCCATAACCACCTAGGAGCAGCCCCCCACCGTCGGATCCAAAGCCAAGGAAATGAACGGCCCGAATTAAATCCAAAATCATAAAATCTGGGCCGAACACGGGTTGGCACACGGCCGTGTGCCTGGCCGTGTAGCTCACTCGCCGTCTCGTTCCAAATCGAAAACCAGCACACGGCATGTGACACGGCCTCCGACACGCCCGTATCGCCTGCGACACGCCCGTGTCGGGACCCGTGTCACGCCCCCCGTGTGCAATAAATCACCAGTTTGGAGTCAGAGGAGTACACGGCTTGTTGACACGGCATCGGACACGCCCGTGTCAAACCGGACACGCCCGTGTTCGTGCCCGTGTCACTACCCATGCACCCGACCGCACAGCACAGGTGTGACACGGCCTAGGACACGCCCGTGTCCTAGGCCGTGTTCCACCACACGACCATCGTCGACCAGAACTGGTCGACGACACGGCTCGAGCTCGACACGCCCGACACGGCCTCCGACACGCCCGTGTCGGGGCCCGTGTCACCTGCACCAAAAACCTGTTTTGGCCAAAATCGACCCCCGTCGCTCCTACGACAATTTTGGGGTGTTACACCTCGGGAGTTGATGTCACCACAAAGCGTTGATTCTGGTCATAAGACCCGGTAAAAAAGGGAGTCTTACACTCCAAGATTGGCGGCTTGTAGCTCTTCTTTTATTGCACACAGGAGGGGTACTCTAGTCAACGAGGCTTTCGACGACTTGATAGCAGGAAGGAAGTGGTTGGAGACCCCTCCTCGCGAACGCAAAAGTGGCAACATTCCTCCTCTCCTAAAATCCGGATTCAACATGGAACAAGCGACACCAACACTCTCACGCAAACGAGAAGGGCGACTCTCGTAATCAAGGGCAAACGGGGCGGCTTATTCTCTCTATCGGGGTTCTCAGTGGGTTCTACTCTAGATCGGGTTATACGTTGGCCCTAGATCTCAAATGAGATCTAAATAAAAAAAACTGAACCGGATCTGAATCCAGTTTGAATCCAGATCCTAACCAATAACCCAATAAACCACCACCTTGGTTCCGGATCTGGATCCACCACATACACATAACACTATCTGCACATAGCACCAACTGCACATAGCAATACTGCATTAAGAACCGCTCTCAAAGAAACAAGGCATCATCTAACCTACTCCAATCGACTCATCCCTGCTCAGGCTTAACCACTAAATGTCGACGCAACTTGATCGATGAATCTGGCTCACCTCGTCAGTCTATTAGAAGGATAATCCTCGGCACCACCTCGGCCATCCACACTATTGGCCGCAAAAATCATGTGTGCATCACCTCGCATCGTGGTCCCCATAAGTCGGGTATAGACTACCGTGCTGATCAGCTTGCATAAACACAGTGCACCCTTGTGTCACTGTCAGAACTCCACCTCTCACTGTAAAATTGCATCCTCTGGAGTCCAATTTGCCCAGCGATATCAAATTTCTGCGCAGCTTGGGTACCAGGTGTACCAGCTCAAGCCTACGCACTGCTCTGTCATGCGTTATGATATTCACCGTCCCTATCTAGCTATATAACCTCACATGCTGAGCTGTTATCCAAAAAGACTAACCCACAAGTCACCTCCAATGAACATAACATCCCTACATTTGAAAAAATTTGCTACGAAGCATCAAAATCAAATATCCGGCTATCAGAGTTCACTCTGACTCCGAGTGATGGAAGAGCATAATCACACTCCTTTGACAGTCTAACATCGCCC